>JAHKKF010388899.1:0-12134 GCA_019740295.1 Labeo calbasu | reverse complement strand
TTTTTTTTTTTCATTCCTGAACATTGTTTTGTATAAAGTAATAGTTTCAGTTCATGTCAGTTACAGCTTTCTGCTTTTTTAATTATTGGAAGCCTACATTCAAACAAGGATGTTTCTTGCAACGAGTAAATGCGAATACATCGATTAATAAGGTGCTGGAAGAAACAGTAACACTGTTTAGGTAAATCCAGTCACACAGGCTCATTTCCAAGTATCAAACGTGTTTTCTAGATCAAAGATATTCTCTGAAATGTTTTGACTGTTCCAGTGATAACAAAATACAAGCTTGACGTCTTGAATGGTAATAGGTGTTTACAGCCTCCAAATGACATTTCAGTTTCCAGGATTTTTCTTCAGTAATCAATTGTTATGCTTTCATGTTTTCCTCAGCAACTCCTGACTTATGCAGCATAGCAGCGTTTTTTATAAACAACAGTTTGTTTTTGTCAAAAGGCAATGAACTATGGTCTTAAGAGGTCAAACACAGAGCATTCAGTGTGGCCTCGAAAGAAATTATAGTGCAACCCAATGCTAACAGGGCTCTTATGTATTACTCTTGTCACTGTATCTATAATATTTTTTCTTTTAACCTGAATTTCTCAATGCATATCTCAAAGAGAATGTCAGCTGGAGAGACGTTAGAACTTGGAGACATTCATTTCTTTTTTCCCACTGCCTCTCAAGGCTGACTGACGCAAGCATCTGACACAAAGAAACACGTTTGATGTAGATATCCATTAAAAAGCTTTAAAGATCAAAATAGCCGTAATTCAAAATTAATCAAGCACAAAAGATAATGTTATGAGGAGGGTATTACAAACTTTAACCCTTTATTCAGCACAAGTGACCTCTGGCCTGATAAACACGTTTATTGAGCGCCACCTAGAGGCTTTAACTAAACGCACTTTATAATAAAGTATTTTATTGTGTCAAGTTGTTAAAAGTGATATCATTTAATACAATTAATTAATTACAATATTTACTGCAACATAAGTTGCTTTTATCTGGTTGCTATTTTGTGTGCTTCATAATTGTTAAAATGTTGATGAAAAGCCTATAACTTTTTATGTAATATTTATTAAATGGCTGGTGACATTGTGAAAGCTTACTCCACATGGAGAAACTAAAACAGTGTTGGGAAAAGTTACTTTTAAAAGTAGTGTATTACAATATTGAGTTACTCCATAAAAAGTAACGCTATTAGTTACTTTTTATGGAGTAACTCAATATTGTAATACACTACTAAAGTAATGTGTTACGCCACTTTTATGTTTTTGTCACCTGGGCTGGAATTGCTAATTTGTTTATTAATAACAAAAAAACTAAAGTTATATTTCGGGCAGCTGTAAAAACCCTTCCACACCAAAATTGGAATTAATAAGCCTCAGGCTGAAGGAAGTGGCTGTTACTTATTTGAAAAAGTAACTCAGATAATTAGTCAAAAATCTAAAAGTAATGCGTTACTTTAGTAGTTACTTGGGAAAAAAGTAATCGGAGTACGTATAACTCCCGTTATTTGTAATGCGTTACCCCCAACACTGAGAGTCAGTGAGCTCTATAAATGTATAAATGAACAGTATGCATTTTTCTAAACGTCGGCAGAGATGTCAAAACCTTTTTTGTAGCTAGACTTCATGTACAAATGGAAAACTGACTTTAAAAAATAAGCGTAGGCTACGCTAAAAATAGTCATTGGAGAAAAAAGTATGACAACTAGCCCTGTGTGCTTTTTTTGGCATAAAGAACGATTGATTAATTTGTCTCGTTATCAGATTATTTCTGGTCAGTGTTTTAGTGATTGTCAGTGATTTTGTGGCTTTCAGTACGGTACCACTTTAGAATATTGCAAATATTTGCCAAGAAAGGAAAGGGAGGGAAAACAAAGGAGGGACAACTAATAGAAGTTAAATGGACAGATACCAGTTTTAAAATATGTTTTTTTAAAAAAAAATAGTAGTATTTATAGGATTGTATACAACAGGGAATTTTGATGAATGATCTCATCCCGTATGTGCACTAGAATATTCTACGCGTGCGCAGTGGCAGCATGTTTCAGCGCCTCAGTTTCAGCCAAGTTGTCGGCAAGAGGAAATTCTGCAAGTCATGGTGGGCCATTCAAAGCAAGAGGGGAGTGACAACCATATAGAGATCTAAGGGAATAAGTGCGTAATTAGTTGGAAGTGACTGATGACAGTGGCTGTGTATGCATATAGAAGCATTCGGAGTCATTTATCAGTAAACTCTTGCTGAGTAAGTATGAAAACGGACTATTTTGATGCTATGCTAGCGGGCTAAGTTAGCTATAGCTTTCGAAATTGCGAATGTGGGAGTGTGTGTCAGTGCGGCTGCTGCAAATGCACAAGACAGCTTTGCTTGAACTGAAGGAACCGTCTTGAACGGTTAGTTTTAACCAACTGACAAGAACTGGGTATTTAATAAAAGTTGTTATTAGTAATTCAACGTCCCCGGTAGAACCCCGTCAGGGCCCGCCTCCTTATTGGCTGAAGCGCGGAGAACAAATGAGTGACAGGCATCTTAGCCAATCAGAGGCTGTTGCGCCACTTGTTGCTAACGGGCTGCTGGTCCATGATAGCGGAAGTGTAAGAGGTCAATACTTCACAGTGCTTGGACAAGTAAATTGTTTTTAGATGAGGTTTAAGAGGGAGGAGATGAAAGTAGGCAGTGAATGTCATCTGCAATTTATTGGTGGCGAATATGCGGGATTTCGTCGCGTACTTGTGGTTATTGGAGGGTTACAGGAATGGATGGATTGATGTGGGTGTGTTTGTGAGGTGGGTGTATGTGGTGGGAGGTCATTAATGTTTTATAATAACAGTTCCATAGTAAGATTGTAAATTGTCAGTGTGTTATTATAATCAAGTTGTGTTACAAACACTTTTTGTGTAGTATCTGATGTGCTTCTGTACAACGTTAGAATGTTGAAAGTTATTTTGTGGATTATAATAGGATATGATGCAAGCATCTTTGATGCTCTTCAGCTGTTTAAGCTTTGTAATTCTGTACAAATGTGTAATTTAATTGCTAATAATATTGTCAAATTTTGATTTTTTTCTTCTCTTTCTATGCAGGCTTGGCGAACTTTGAAAGTGCATGCTTACAAATATATAAGCTTTGGGTGAAAAAACTTTCTGCACAGACAACAAAAGAGGATTTATCTTCACCTCTAGTTGTGTTTTATTAGAAGCACATGACTGTGAAACAAAGCGAGCATCCTTTTATCTGGTGTCTGCTTTTGATTTTCTATCGTATGCAAGGCTGACTATAACCTTAATTGGGTTTGACAGTTGTTTGTGTGTCATTTTTTGTTTTTGCTTTTTAGTTCCTTTTTTCTTTTTTGTTCCTTTGCAAAGAAATGCTTTACTTGAAAAAGTACTTCACAGAGGGTCTTATTCAGTTCACTATCCTCCTGAGTCTAATCGGGGTACGGCTGGACCTGGACACTTATTTAAACAATCAGCTCCCCCCACTCCGTGAGATCATCCTGGGCCCCAGCTCGGCCTACACCCAGACACAGTTCCACAATCTCCGTAACACCCTGGACGGCTATGGCATCCATCCTAAAAGCGTGGACCTGGACCATTTTTTCGCCACTCGTCGGCTTCTGAACCAGGTGCGCTCCCTGGATCATCTGCGCGTGCCCAGCACCGAGCTGAGTGCCTGGCTGGTACATCGTGACCCTGAGACTGTGGTTTCGGCAACCAGTCAGTCCGGCCCCAGCATTGCCCTGGACAATGGGGGCAGCCTGGAGGACGTGAACAACTCCGAAGCCTCGGCCATGAGAGGGGCTGGCGGTGCTTCTGAGACCACTTACAGCCTCAGCGGAGAGGACAGCCTAGGAGCCGTGGCCCCTGAGGACAGTCAGGAGCAAGGGGAGAGAGAGAGCAGCGACGACCTCTCCAAAGAGGTACAGTAGCTGTGTGTTTTTAGCTTAGCCTACTGTAATTAGATTGACATTGGTTCATATTTGATTTCTTCAAAGAGAGAACAGTGTTATGCTATTATCTCTAGCTATTAGATTACACGTATTGCATAGTGGCTATTAAGAGCGTTGAGCTAGTAGTATTCTTACTCTACATTATGAGCCTTACAATAGTGGCTGGACAGGGTGTGGTCTCATCGGTAGAGCTGTCTATCTCTTAAACCTAGGTGGTTGTGCTAATGTTAATGTTAATATTACATTTTCTAGCAATGTCACAGCTTTGACATGTGGAACAAATACTGCACTGAATCAAATAGAGATTATATTAGTAGCGGAGGTCATCTACTCTTGTGGTTTCTAAGAGAGGAGAGGTTTTATATTTGTGAGAATATGCTTGGGACAGCCAAATAAGAGCTGACGAATTGGCATCATGTCGCTCATTAAATGTAATTATCTAATGATGCTCTGTAATCCTAGACCTTTTATGACACTCCCCTTTAATGAATATATTTCTAGGACATTGACCTCATAGACATCCTATGGAGGCAGGATATTGACCTTGGTGCTGGCCGAGAAGTATTTAACTATAGCAGTCGACAGAAGGAGAGTGAGGCTGATAAACCTAATGAAGAGAACGAGGAGGCAGGTGGAAGAGAGGAAAGCTGGAGAAATGGACTTAATCTCCAAGCAGTGCAGAGCCTAACTCATGTTGATGGAGAGACAGGAGAGAGCATACCTGCGGAGGTATGTGCTAGGATTACAGGAAGGTGTGAGGAGCACAGCAAGGTTTTGGTTAATCATGCTTTTAGATTATTCAAAAAGCCTGGTGAGCTGTAGATCTCAAGTGCATTTCAATCAGCCTTGGAATTACATGGACTTTTCTTGTCGTATTTTCTAGCTTACCAGTCTTGGTGCTCAGACTTCATTATCCCTGCAGGAATGTCTGAGGCTTCTGGAGGCCACCTTTCCTTTTGGAGAAGAGCCAGAGGTAGCGACAGTGAAATTCATGTTATATTGTGAATTAAAACTTTGCATTTTTTTTATATTTGACTGTTATTTTACTTTTTTTTTTTGCTCTAATTTTAGTTCCAGGCCACTGGATCCACCTCACAGCTGAGAGATACAACCGAGGAAACGCCTTCAACATCACAAGGGATCCCTCTTCAAACCCCTCTGTCACAGTCTGATACACCACTAGATTTAGAGCAGCAGTGGCAGGACATAATGTCCATAATGGAACTGCAGGTTTGTACATTTATTGCATTCAAAGTCGATGAAGGGCATATATGGACATACACTACCAGTCAAAGGTTTTAAACAGTGAGATTATTATTATTTTTTTTTTAAAGAAGCCTCTTTTTCTCACCAAGCCTGCATTTATTTGATCCAAAGTACAGCAAAAAGAGTACAATTTTGAAATATTTTTGCTATTTAAAATAACTGTTTTCTATTTGAATATATTTAAAAATGTAATTTATTTCCTGTGATTTTAAAGCTGAATTTTCAGCATCATTACTCCAGTCACGTGATCCTTTAGAAATCTTTCTAATATTCTGATTTGCTGCTCAAAACATTTATGATTATGTTGAAATCAGCCGAGTTGATTTTTTCAGGTTTCTTTGATGAATAGAAAGTTCAGAAGAACAGCGTTTATTTGAAATAGAAATATTTTGTAACATTACAAATGTTTTTATCATCACTTTTGATCAATTTAAAGCATCCTTGTTAAATAAAAGTATTAATTTCTATAATTTCTTTCCCCCCAAAAATATATATGTATACTGACTCCAAGGTTTTTTTTGAATGGTATAGTGTATAATGTTACAAAAGCTTTTTCTTTCAGATAAATGCTGATCTTTTGGTATTTCTATTCATCAAACAATCCTAAGAAAAATGTATCCAGTTGTTTTAAATATTGATAATAATATTACAGTTGTTCTTGAACAGTAAACTAGCATATTAGAATGATTTCTGAAGTGACACTGAAGACTGGAGTAATGACGCTGAAAATTTAGCTTTGATCACAGGAATAAGTTACATTTTAAACTACATTCAGATAGAAAACAATTTTAAATAATAAAAATATTTCAAAATTTTACATTTTGGATCAAATAAATGCAGGCTTAGTGAGCAGAAGAGACGTTTTTAAAAAACATTAAAAATCTTACTGTTCAAAAACTTTTTGACTGTGTCAAATTAAAAGTCATTATGCTTTTGAATTTTATACCATTAAAAAAAAAATTAAATGTAAGAAATGTGATGTAAGAAAATTAATAACACATTTTCCTTAAACCTTGAATACATGAGTGCCTGCATTTTCATCATCTTTGTTTTTTTTAACCCCGAGCTTTTGAAGAATCACATGACATTGTAAAACCTAAACTAATCTTGCCTTGCTCTATAAATGTCCAAGAGTTTAACTGACCACGATACAGCATCATGGGATTCTGTAGGGATATGATATGATACGATTTCTGGTTTTATGTTGTTTTACTGTATGTTGGTCTTACTGTACGACTTTGACTTGGCATTTTATGCTTTTACTTAGACTTGTTAGACTTGACAATGTTAATGAGCATCACACCACTAAATCCTAATATTCTTCATTTTTTTTTTTTAGGACATGGAGGTTAACAACACTGCAGTAAATGTCACCATGAACAGCGACCCCAATAACAACAATGCCAGCACCACTGAATCAACCACAATAGCAAGTTTTGGGCTCCCACGGTCCACTCTCATTAACCAGGATGTTAGTCTCCACCAGGCTTCACTTCCCAGCTGCAGCCAAGACTTTCCCACACTCTTCAACCCTGAGCTGGATTCCACCAGTGTTCAGCGGCCTACCTTAGTCAGGCTCTCTTCTAGCAATTCCTCCAACATCAATTCAACCTTTGGAGCTACTAACTTAACCGGACTCTTTCTCCCACCACCTCTAAATAGTACTACGAACCTAACCACTACTCCGGTGCTGCCAGATCCATTTTCCAGCCTGCTGGAAGAGTCCATGCTGGATGAAATCAGCCTCCTAGACCTTGCAATGGAAGAGGGTTTCAGCCAAGACCAGGCTTCTCAGCTCGAGGATGAGCTGGATTCAGACTCAGGTCTTTCACTGGACTCCAGCCATAGCCCAGCCTCTCCTAGCAACTCAGAGACGTCCTGCTCGTCGGCCGCGTCGTCTTCATCCACCTCTGCCACGTTCTCAGAGGAAGGCGCTGTGGGCTACAGCACCGATTCGGAGGCGGCCACAGCAGAAGCCGAGGAAGGAGCCGTCGGCGGCTACCAACCAGAGTATAGCAAGCTGTGCCGCATGAGCTACCAAGATCCATCTCAGTTTCATGGCATACCGCAGCTGGAAAGTGTCAATCACAACCACACCTACAATCTACCACTGGCATCATCCTACTCTGAGCGCTCTCAGCTGTCTGCATCCTGCAGCAAGAAAGGCAGAGACAAGCAAATGCAGCAGACCAAGCTCCAACCACCACAAGACTGCGTTGATAGGCAGTCTAGCCGTGATGAACGTAGGGCGAGAGCCATGGACATCCCATTCTCCAATGACAAGATCATTAACCTCCCCGTCGAGGAGTTCAACGAGCTTCTGGCCAAGCACCATCTCAACGAGGACCAGCTCTCACTCATTCGTGACATCCGCCGTCGCGGAAAGAACAAAATGGCGGCGCAGAACTGCCGCAAACGCAAGCTAGACACCATCCTCAAACTCGAGCAGGGCGTGCAAGACCTGCAACGCGAAAAGGCTCAGCTGCTGAAGGAGAAGATGGAATACTGTAAGTGCATCAGACAGACGAAGCAGAAAGTTCAAAGCCTTTCCCAGGAATTGTTCGCACAGCTGCGGGACGAAGAAGGCAGACCCTACTCGGCCAGCGAGTACTTTCTACAGTACGGGCCCGACGGCGTTCTCCTCATGCCTCGTAACATGACCACAGAACAAAGCAACAAGCCTGACAAGAAGCAGAAGGACAAAAAGAAGTGAGGAACTCCAACTGTTGCCCTTTTATTTTCCGCAAAGGCACTACCATACAAAGTATTTCGAAAGGCAAAGGAAGCCTTTTTCTTTGAAACGATCCTAGCCAGGAGATGAAAATTGCATCATTGATAACTCTTCCTGCATTGGGTTTTCTTTGTTCCTTTTCGGTTCAGAAGTTTTCTCCTGAAAGCGGCATTAAAGCAGACGTGCTTTATGTAGTACTGATTATTCATTGATGTACAGAAAGATGCGAGCGAGCGGGATGCTTTCAGATGCCAACTGAAAGAACTCTCAAGAACGTGAGGTCACGGAGGACACCAACAAAATGTTCTTGATTGAAAGAACTGTTCGGTAACGCTCCCAAAAATGTAGTCGATGACAATACACCATACTAAGATGACATTGACCATGAGGATGCAAAATTGGTTACGTTTTCAGCATTAGCCCATGCTGTGTGTTTGTGCTTACCCTGGGATTTCATTGGTGGGTGAGGAAGAGCCCCTGAGAGTTGGTAGAAAGAGTCAAAGCCAAAAGAAACTACAGGCATGCCAATACTAACCAAAGGTTGTGTTGTGCCGTCATGTTGTTTCCATAACGAATCATACAGGTCACCCCGTGGATCCAAATTCACGTTTTCACTTGAAAAAGAACAAAATAAGTTCGTTAGTCCTTCTCTGGAGGGTCAATGCCATTTGCCAAGGAACTTGGACGGCGAAACAAATAGCGTTAAAGAGTGAGTTTGAATTAGCTTTGTCTTGATGAAAAGCATTGGAGGATGGAAACACTGCATTATTACTAATAAATCGGCTTCTGTACCCTTTTCAGCACTGTAAATCAACACTGTAGTTTGCCTATAAGCTTTTTTCCTCTTCTGCTGGGGAAAGGGTCTCTCAGGCCTTCCTGTCAGCTTTTAATGTAACTCTCTCCCATGTGCATAAACTTTTTAATAAGCCATCAGACATGGACACCTGAGTGGCATCAGTACAGTTTGCTCCTGAATCATATGAGTGAGTCTCTTGGGATTGAAACGAACCGAGTCATTTGCTTTTAAAGTTCATGATGTTTAGCCTTACGCCGGTGGCTTTTGTCTGTTGCAGTGGAGGAGCATTACAAGAAGCTTTTGTTACAGTTGTATCATTTGAAAAAGGAATACAATTCTCACCAGAATATACAATTAGTAGCAGGCATAGATCATTACATTTAAACTACAAGTTCTCATTAGCTGGGTCAGTGTCTTAGCTTTGATGTGACGTGAACCTGACTTTCTTTTTTTTAATCTTTTTTTTGTTTACCCAATACACTACTTTCAGTACCTTCATTGCTAATCAAGTGAAGCCATGAATGGTCTCCTGGCAAAATAAAGCAGTTAAGCTTGTGCCAATAACCAACTGGATCGTGCTTTACTGCAGCCTGAGGATACAGCTGACCTTATACACTGACATATCAATGAATGGGTAGAAAAAAAAACAGTAACACTGGTGTGAATGTCTAATTTACATGTTCATTTTCATCCTCTTCTGTCAGTCTCTGTCGTTTCCATCTACACTGTTCGTATAGCACCATGAGACACACAGTCAGTGTCCGTTTTGGTGTGACATGAATAAATATGCAAGACATGGTAATTGTCTCGGAAATGGAAAAGAGACAATCTTTATGTTACTGGTTACAAATACATAGCGTAGCTGGTGTAGAGATAATGAAAAAAGATGAGCGATTCATTCACCTTGAATCCCTCTTACAATGTCATAACTACTTGCCATTAAGCACTGTTGGTTTTTGTTTGTCTTGTTCGGTTTGTAAATATTTTTGTGTTCTGTATGTCTCTTGTCCTAATTGCTTGGTTTAGCCAGGCGTTTTTGCACCTTCTTTGAATTTGCCTGTTCAGAGTATTCCTATATGATTTGTGTTGAGAGATTTGCTGGCAATCTGGAATTGTTCTTTTATTAATTATAATAAACATTTGTTTCATTTCTTCGGTTTTCCTTTTTTTTAAAAAAAAAAAAAAAA
The DNA here is from genome assembly GCA_019740295.1 of Labeo calbasu. NCBI lineage: Eukaryota > Metazoa > Chordata > Actinopteri > Cypriniformes > Cyprinidae > Labeo > Labeo calbasu. Next base: position 2,199 of record JAHKKF010388899.1, on the reverse strand, counting down.
GTGAGAGGTTTTGTGATTGTAAACGAATGGCAAAATAAAATGAATTAAAAAATAAAACTGTCAGAGGATTTGGTAATACTGCAAAAATTCTCCTGATGGCTATATAAGTATGAATTTTGTTGTCTTTATTGCTGGCGGAGCTCAATTTTTGCTTGTATCAGCTTCAGTGTGCTGCTGGTAAATTGGAACTCTTTATGGGGTAATCTGTGATTTGTTTTCAAATAACATTGCAATTTTTACAGTATTAATCTAGGTTAATATAAATGAACATAATATAAATAAACTAGTTTTCACTGTTTATTTTAATTTAATGCTTGAAATATAAACTACTTCTGAAAGGTTTGGGCTCATTAAGAATTTTTAACACTTTTTAAGTCTCTCAGTGCCTTGAAGTCTTGAATTATTTAATCAAAAACAGCAATGATGCTCACTATGTCTTAAATTATTTAATCAAAAACAGTAAAATAATAATGATGTGAAATATTGAAATTTACATAGATTTTTGTTCATAGTTTTTTAATCATTTTTTCTGTCACATCCTTTAGAAGTGCTCAAGAAACATTTCTTATCAATGTTAAATATTTTATAAGAGAATATAATCAATATAATGTAGCATTTATTTGAAACAGAAATCCTTTGTAATATTCCAAATACCTTTATTGTGACTTTTGATCAATTTAATTCATCCTTGCTGAATAAAAGTAATTACTTAAAAAAAAATATTGCTGACCCCAAACTTTCGAATAGTATGTATTGTGTATATATATATTATATATATATATAAATCTAACATATTTTTCCTTAATATATACGTGTGTATATTTATATATGCATAATAAATATACACTGTACACACACATATAGTACATAAACACTGAATTCGATTAATCACGATTAATCATTTTGCAATCCTAAAATCAACATCAAGCATTTTTTTTGTCAAATCCAATAAATGTACCATAGAAATATGATGTTTTTTAACATTTATGACTGTTATAGACCAGTTGTGGTCCAATATCCCTAAAACTTTGCATGCTTGTTTAGAATCACATGTCGCATGTGCTCAGCAGGTTTTGTGAAGTTTTGAGTTTTTGTTTAGGCTTTATAGGATTTTGGGTATATTTGGACAGGCCCCTTTTCTGAACAACCCCGTTATAGCTTACCAAAGGGTAAATTTTAACATTCTTTTGATATTTATTAACCTAGAGATTTCAGAGTTTAGCTGTTTTTTTCGAGACTGAGTGTAAAACACTAGTTTGCAAAAGTACGTTTTTTACATCATCTTAATCATTTGATAAACGTTTGATTGACAGCAGTGGTTCTAGAGGCAAAGTAATACAATATCGCCCTTCAGTGGCTGATTTCTATCAATTTTCGCACATACCTTTAGGGCAGTGAGTCAAACAGGCCCTCTGCTTTCCATGTCTAATAGGTGCTCAAACTTCATCGTCCAGTGGCAGCAATGTTTTTTGAGAAATGCAAATGTCCTTGTAGACCAAAGTAGTTACAGCTGTTTTTATGGTTTTTTCCTCTTATAGCGCATCTTATAGGCATTTTACTAAAAGTGGCCTTGCCCCTTTCAAACGTTTTGGCGCCCCTTTGCGACGGTCGAAAGTCGAAAGTTCAATTTTTCTTTGGTAATTATTGACATTCACTCTCCGGAGAATCTTCCTGCACTGGTTTTGTTCCGATCATAGGTTTTTCAAAAAAAAATTCCAAAATTATACCTGCAATACCTGCAAATTTTGTCCAGCGTGAGCAAAGGATTCCAATGACGCTTGAACATGCGATGAGCCGTTTAGGAGGTATGAGTTCATACTTTTGACTGGGGCAAGCCTTGGTCACATTGTAGGTGGTGAGAGTACTACCATCCCATCAAATCTCTACGACTTGCAGTTTGGTCTGTACGATCAGTTTTACGTATAGATTGCTGATCCTTGTCATCGGATGCCCATTTTCCACAAGTTGACATGATTCTTTGGGGTCTTAATGAAAAGTCTATAGTTGGTTAAAAATTCAACACCCTTTTTCCAAAATCAGCTCTGCAAAAATTATCCCATTCTGGTTGAGGCTGCTTTGAATGCAAAATGAGCTCTGTTCGCCCCGCCCCTCTCTTCTCTCTGTGGAATGACGAGCATGTTTACTTTAGCTGCATTTAGCCACTGAACTTGCTAACTAGCACATTATTAGGAAAGACGA
>JAHKKF010388885.1:0-10023 GCA_019740295.1 Labeo calbasu | reverse complement strand
GTGAGTACATTTTCAGCAAATGTTAATTTTTGGGTGAACTATTTCTTTAAGACTGAAATAAACAAAAACAGTAACACTACATGATAAATATCTAAATATATAGACCTTTTTCCTGAGTAAACGATGAGCGCCGCCATTACGAATTCTAACTTCCGATTCGGATGCTCTTCTGTTCCGGGTAGGAACCCATTCAAATAGCGCCCATCTGGTTTTAATGTAGATAACGTCAGCAGCTTTGTGTCATCTACACACTCAATAAACTTTAAGGAGTGAGGCACTGACAAATGAAGGTCACTGCCACTTTGCAAAGTGATGGCGCTATGGAGCCATGTGCTTTTTAAAAACATTTTAATAGGTTTAACATTAGATTATCAACTCGGAAAATACGCTAATTTGACTACAAATTAGGTTAAAAGTCAGGCTGACTTCCACGTTCAGGAAAAACATCTATACCAGCATAAATACCTAATAAATACATAATTCACAAATATTTCCCAAAAATAAACAATAATATTATAAACCGGATAGTTCCAGTACTTGATTCTGATTGGTTAAGCCACGTTCGAAGCTGTTGTAAATTACTCTACAAACATACACCTTTGTTTACATTTGTTGTTTGGCTACAATGGGATTTGGCTCTGCTTTATTTTGTGAAAACTTACTACATATATGGAAAAGCTATTTTATAAAAGCAATAAGCCCAGTGAAGCCGTGGTTTAGAGTGAATTTATTAATTGCCTACATAGCCTAATAACCGCTCAAGCTCAAGCCACAGCGCACCGGCAGATATAATGATTATAAATGTGTCTCCAAAAGTAGACTCCTCTACATTTTATTTATTATTTTATTTATATAGTTGGCAACACTGACTCGTCATCTCAGCAGTAGTGATGCACCTGTATGCACGTTTCATACAGAATACGTAGTCTGAGAATATCTGTTTTCTATTTGAATTGGTTCATTTAAAAGTAGACATTTCACTCTATATAGATATATTTTTCATATCTGTAAGGCAAGCGCACAGAGTTTTGAAGTTTCACGCTCAAGTTCTCAAAAACAGAGACAGCAGAAAGCGCATTCTGTTTGCTTTATTTTACAAAAGCGCAACATTTCATTGTTATTGTGAGTGCACACAAATAAACGTAGAGTTTTTACAGATTCGAAAGATGTATTACTCTATCTGTTTGACCAAAATGAGGGAGTATTTTAAGTGCAAGTGACCGCACCGGCGCCTCCATCTGTCATGTAATAAGCGTGCTACTGTTCAGCTTCCACACTCCGCACAGACACTTCAATAGCTCACATTTTACTAAGTTAACATTAGATTGAGCCACCATGTAAAGTTGCTTCTACATATATCTTTTAGATGAAAAGCCATATTTGAGGTTGATGAATGATAAGTGAGCATTTGGATGTCTTGCCTGGTGTACTTATTACCACATAGACCATCCGTAAACGATCTGTCCATCACAGACTGCATGACTTCGCCACTTCCTGTGAATGACACATTTAAGGCCCAAGCATTGTGGTACTCTCATGAACATCCGGTGGAGGTTGACACGAAAGTCTTTTTTTTTTGGCACAAAAATTATTCTCATAGTTTCAGAAAATTACGGTTCAACCACTGATGATACATGGACTATTTTAACAATGTCCCTACTACCTTTCTGGGCCTTGAACATGGTTGTTGCACTGCTGTCTAGACAGGGTCAGAAAGCTTTTGGATCTTAATTTGTGTCCTGAAGGTCTTCTGGGTTTGGAACGACACGAGGGTGAGTAATTAATGACAGAATTTTCCTTTTTGGGGAAGTTCTATCTGAATAAATCTCTATTTGATCGCTCCACCTTGTGAAAAAAAGAATACACAACACAAAATATTAACAAGCCTAAAGAAAAAACAAACACCAAGCATCAACTCCTCCACACACGAAAAGACAGAATAAATCAGCAGCACTGCGGTCCTCGACACTCATTTCCATAAAAACACCAAAGGCTACTGGGAAAACCGGACCAGACGAGCCCTTAATTGTCTGCTTGTAATGAACAAGACTGCCAGTGCTAATAACACTGGCTAAGAGCAAAATAACTCGCGACCCAAGAATCTCAAAATGGCACCAATTATTACTTGCTGGCCAAATAGGACCAGTAGCACACTTTAATTACTTGTTTACTGAATCAACAGTCACATTTCCTTTCTAACAATATAAAAAAATCTAACTTAAGGATGACAAAATAGTTGAACCCAGTTACACCTAATTACTGTACATCTTTGATTTGACTTCCCTTTTGGTTAAATTGCGTCGCAAAACAACATTAACTAGTGCAAAAGCATTTAAGGCGTATAAAATTTCATGAAATATCCAAAGAAACTTTACACTCTGCAAATGCTTGGTAAACAGGTTTTATTTGTTTTCATTTTCAACTCCATAGAGAAACACAATGGCAGTGCTTATGTTTTGAAGGTGTAGGGTAACCTACTGTGATTTACACACGGCTAAACACTTCGAATCTATTTTGCAAGTTCATAATGTCAATGCTATGCTTTTTCTTCAACATTTCAGTTAATTCTCTGTTATATTTCCTGCTTCCTTCAATTTCCTGAGAGAGTTTAGTGAGAGCAGGATTCCCGTCTCTCGCTGTGATGTGTCCTAGGCTAGCTATTTTAAGACGATGGGAACTCTGGGATCACACATAGACACATGCCATTCCAGGTGTGTATCAGTTACACACACTGCAAAGTCATACTGTCACATCCTGAGTTGACGCAACCTACAGGAACAACATTACATGCGCAATCAATCAAGTTGACTCGTCAATAAAAAGCGACTCGAGATACAGCTCAATAAAGAGCTTGCCAATTATGTATCCTTTAAGAATATTCGTTAGCGATTATTAGCATACTTTGGGAAGTCATCGATTTTTTTCAGGGAAACACAAGGCATTCTTATCATCACAGGGTCTTTGCCAATCAAACGTACACTGGGGAAAGGTGGCATGAGGTGTTACCTTACATCCTAAGCTTTAATAATGTCGACTGCATTGAAATAAGAACCAAATGAATGTACAGCAATCCCAACGCTAATTTAAGCTCTAGAGATCCAGATTTCTCTCATGAGGAACACGTGGACACCTGATGTTTTCTTCTCTGTGTCTAGATAATATCAGCATTTCAAACAATGGATCAGAAAAGGTGCTAATTAATTAGAAAAAAAAATCTAATGTAATAGTGAAAATAATTGTCAAATTATAGTAGTTCAATTCGAGTACTCGTCAAAAAAATACCGAAAGTGGCTCATTCCACATACAAGAATCCATGAAACACATTTATTAGACCGTTTTCCAAGATTGCATGATATATTAAACCAATCATAATAAAGCATAATGCTATTTTGAATTCACAAATGCTACGAAAAATAAATATATGCGATGCAGGTTTAATATATGTGCTTTATGCGTGTAGGTTACGTACGTGCGGCTTCGTTCACAGTAAATGCTGCTCCACACAAACAGTTCAAAAAGGTAGGGTAGGGCGAAAAACTCCTTTTCTTCTCCAACTTCAAAAATCATCATTTTTGGTTAATGGTGTTTGAGTTTGCACGTTCACTTTGTAAACACTGGGTCGGTACTCCTGTCTAAGTCACGAGTGACCTTTTTAATATGATTACTTAATGAGTGAAGTCCAGCTAGAGCAAGACAAGCATTTACAGTTAAAAAGTATACAAATTGTATTTTTTTTTTAATGAAAATGACCAATCGTTTAACTAGATAAGACCCTTATTTCTCGGCTGGGATAGTGTAGAGCCCTCTGAAGCTGAATTGAAAATACAATTTGGACCTTCAACCCGCTGATCCACTATATTTGGAGAAAAATCCTTGAATGTTTTCCTCAAAAACCTTAATTTCTGTTCGACTGAAGAAAGAAAGACATGAACATCTTGGATGACATGGAGGTGAGTAAATTATCAGGAATTTTTTATTCTGGAAATGAACTAATCCTTTAAGAAAAAAATGGTTCTTTCAAGAACTGGTCACTGAAAGGTTCTTTTGGGAACTCAAAAATGGTTATTTTATAGTATCGCTGTGAAAAACCCTTTATTTTTAAGCATGTACACCACATAGTTATTAAATGAGCTGTAAATAGTTTTGATTTGCTGTAAATCTACAGCGACAAGTTGTGACGCTCGTTTTTAATTTTGTTGTTAATCCCAAGCTCTGCCCACAGTAAAAATCACTTGCCTATAATAAAACAACATATTAAACCGAAATATGTAAAGTGAGCTAAATAACTACCTTTAACTTGTGAAGCTAAATCCCAACCACTTTCCAACTTGTAATCATGAGTTTGACATGTTTGGTTTTTACTAGTTGGAAACTAGCAATTACGTTAATTCCAACATGACGTGAACGTAACGTAACCATCCAAAATGTTATGATTAGCTGTGCCACTTCTTGTTTTGAGTGAGGACAGAAAATTGACTTGATGCTGGAAACGTGTTGCGTCATGTTTGGTTAACTCAAGGTGTTAGATCTTCTCCACAAATAGCAGCATGTTAACATGTGAAATACAATCTAAACTGGCTGGGTGTGAAATGCACTAGTTATTTCGTTCAAAGCAACAGTCGCCCGTGTCAGCTGCCTCATATTCGGCCTGTCTTTTCTCAGCCCTGTTGCTCTGTTCCCATCTGCCTCTGGGAGAACAGAGAGTGTGAACGTGTTTGTGAGGGTCGACAGCAGGACACACGGCGCTCCGTCTGTCTGCGTTCAGACGAACAGAATGAACCCAACAGGTCCAGAACAGCTGATGGGAGGACGAAGAAACGACACCAATTCCATTTTCAATTGTCACTCACATGCTCTCTGTCTAATTTCTGCCTCTATCTTCACATCTCGCTTCAATTACGCCCTCACTTACGTGCTCTTTCAACACAACGTTGAGTTTCAAAGCTCATTTGTAAGATTTGTGTTGAGCTGTTCTGCACCTTTCAGTTAAATGATGCTAATAACAGAGACTGCATACGTAAAACCTTTAAATGTTTTTTTAAACTGCATAACTTTAATATTATTTGAAAGAACAAATACAAAATAGCAAGTTGCTTTGGTTAAAAGTGGAAACAAAAAACTACAACAAATACAAGTGAATCAATCATCCCGCCAAAACATCTAACCAACCAATACTGGTTCAACCAATGCTATCTCATGACCAATTCGTACATATTTTATGAGGTGGCGGGGTTAGGGGTGGTCATTCGTACAAATTTGTACGAATTAGCACCTCCTAAAAATATGTACGAATTGCTGTGAGATCGGGTTGGATTCAACCTGCTTTATGAATCTGGATATGTTTCAAATATACTGTATATCTAAATAACTCTTTCTGATGTTTTACTGCTGCCATAATTATTAGGAAATGTAAATAAATGTCTCTTTTAAACAAACAAAAAAAATCTTTAGCAGTCACTTTTCTGTATTTAAGTGCATTTATCTTAGAAATCAACTGAATTGTTTGTAAATAGTCTTATTTACGAATGAATCACAATTCAGTTTATGTCCGTTTATAATGGGTCGAGCTACTTGTGAAAGTGCTAGGATGTTTTCTTGATTCAAATTTTCAGACTGTTCAAAAATTAGTCAAAATAGACATTTTAGATCATATTTAATTTCACTCTAATTAAAACAAAGCTATGAGAGGCAGAACTCAACATACACAACATAAATGGCAATGTGTTCAACATAAAATGACACTTAAAATGCATTAAAACATGCTATTTCAGCACATTTTCTTAAAAGATAAACTGAGTAGGGCTGTGTATTGCCAAAAATCTGTCAATACGATGCGTATCACGATACAGGAATTGCGATACGATATGTTGCGATACATTGCGATATTGTAAACAAGGTGATATTTTGGGATATTTCTTATTTTATGAATAGGACATAATTTTAGGAAAGCTGTAATTAAGAACACAACCATATGCAAACCATTCAATGTTACTGAATCACTTTTTGCGCAGTACGAGTAAAGGGGGAAAATAAAGTGCTTGCAAGATTCTTTAGTTATTAAATGTATAAAATGTAAGCTTTTATAAAAATTTTGAGACCCTGCTTTACAATTTAAGTTTACAGTTGTAACCACGTCAGATCATTTTGATCTGAACTTAAGAATTGCATCTGCTTAATATCAGTAAAAAATAAAGTGCTTACAGGATTCCTGAAGAAAACAAAAGAATTGTAAAACAATAAAATAAATACAGATATTGGACATTCTAAGAACCTTTTTGTTCTGAGAACTTCGCAAGTTTTGGATTTTGAGAATCGATACAGTATCGGCAAACAAAATATCGCGATACACACGTGTATCGATATTTTCTTACACCCCTAAAACTGAGTTGTGGGTCGTTCATAAATAAGACATGGTTTTGCGCAGAAATACTATTTGCGAAAGTGCTTAATTGTTTAGTGAATTTGCTTAGTGAACATGATTCTCAATTAATCAATGTTCATAAATGTCACTATTAAACCAAAAAATTATAGCGTCAGCCAAACTGAAAATAGATAATAGAAAATAAGGAGGCGTATTTGTGCTGAAAAATTATGATTATGCAATAAAAATATGCTATTCAATGTCAGAAATCAACTAAATTGTGAGTGGTTCATAAACAGTCTCATTTATGAATTCAGTTTATGTCTGTTTACAATGGTTCGTGCTTAAAAGTACTACTTGCGAAAGCGCTAAATTGTTTTTAAATGAGATTCTTGATTAAGACTTTTTACAAATTTTAGTCAGAATAGATATTTTAAACCATATTTAATTTCATTCTAATGAAAACAAAGCTATGAGAGGAAGAACTCAACACATGCATTGTAAATGACACAAAGTATTCAACATAAAAAAAAGCTTAAAAAATACAAAACATGCTATTGCAGCACATTTTGTGCAGAGATAAACTGAGTTGTGAGTCATTCGTAAATAAGACATATGGGTTTGCGCTGAAATACTACTTGTGAAAGAGCTCAAATTTTTGCTTGATTCTCAATTAAACAGTTCAGACCATTCAAACTTTAGTCAGAATAGATGTTTTAGATCATATTTTAGTCATTTGACAACATTATTACTAGGAAATATACATAAATGTCTCTTTTAAACCAAAATATTGTTGAATCAGGCGCAATATATATAAAATATATATAAAAAATTAGCCGCATTTGTGATGAAAAATGACAATTACTCAATAAATTATTTGCTATTTCAGCACATTTACCTTAGAAATCACCTGAATTGTAAGACGTTCATGAATAGGGTTGGGGTTAGGGTTGTTTACAAATTACTCACTTTCTGTTTACAATGGTTTGTGCTTAAAAGTAGTACTTGTGAAAGTGCTAAATTGTTTTCATATAAGATTCTTGATTAAGAAGTTTCAAAGACTGAAACTGTTCAAAAAATTTTAGATCAGATTTAATTTCATTCTAATGAAAACAAAGCTATAAAAGGCAGAACATATATAACAAATGATAACGTAAAATGCAAAAAACACTTTTAAAATATTTAAAAACATGCTATTTCAGCAGAGATAAACTGAGTTGTGAGTCGTTCGTAAATAACACACAGGGTTTGCGCTGAAATACTACTTGTGAAAGAGATTGATACCATATTTACTAGAAATTGCACATCTCTTTTAAACCAAAAAATTGTTCAATCAGCCAAGTTGCGCAATTATATGTACAATAAGGAGGTGTATTTGTGATGAAAAATGACGATTACTCAATAAAAATATGCTATTTCAGTGCATGTACTTCAGAAATCACCCGAACTGTGAGTCATTTGTAAATTTTTACGAATTTCCGAATGACTCACAATTCAGTTTGCCTTTTAAACCAAAAATAGCATTGTGCCAGCCAAATTGCGCAATTAATCAACTAAATTGTGAGTCATTTGTAAGTCTTTAAAAATTTACGAATGTCTCACAATTCAGTTTGTCTTTTAAACCAAAAAAAACATTACGCTAGCCAAGTTGTGCAATTCTACTAAAAAAACAAAACAAAAGAGCAGTATTTGTGGTGAAAAATGACAATTACTGGCATTTTCCTTAGAAATCAATAGAATCGTGAGTCGTTCATGAATAGTGTTTGGGTTGGGGGTAGGGTTACAAATGACTCACAATTAAGTTTATGTCTGTTTGTAATGGTCCAAGTACTACTTGCGAAAGTGCTAAATTGTTTTTCATATGAGTTTGACTCTGGATTAAAAGGTTCAGACTGCACAAACTTCAATTGAAATAGACATTTTAGATCATATTTTATTTCATTTTAATGGAAACGAGGCTATACAACGTAAATGACACAATGTATTTAACATAAAATGAATGCTTTAAAAGCATAAAAACATGCTATTTCAGGACATTTACCTCAGAGATAAACTGAATCATTCATAAATAAGGCATGTGGCCCTGGACCACAAAACCAGTCTTAAGTCGCATGGGTATAATTGTAGCAATAGCCAACAATACATTGTATGGGTCGAAATTATTGTTTTCTTTTTATGCAAAAATCATTAGGATATGAAGTAAAGATCATGTTCCATGAAGATATTTTGTAAATTTCCTACTGTAAATATATCGAAACTTAATTTTTGATTAGTAATATGCATTGCTAAGAACTTCATTTAACAACTTTAAAGATGATTTTCTCAATATTTTGATTGTTTTGCACCCTCAGATTTAAAAATAGTTGTATCAAATATTGTCCTATCCTAACAAACCATACATCAATGGAAATGGTCCAGGGTCACATATGGGTTTGCACTAAAATACTACTTGTGAAACAGCAAAATTGTTTAGCAAATTCACTCCTATGAGTTTGATTCTTAATTAAACATCTCACATTGTTTAAACTTCAGTCAGAATAGACATTACATACCACATTTAACTTAATTTGAACGAAAATGAGGCTATGAGAGGCAAAACTCGACGTATTGTTTTCACCAATTAAATATGGCGTCTACTCTGAGGTCTACAGTAGAAATATACTGTGTTACGATCCCAAAGATTTGGGTCAGGCACTGGATCACTGTGCCGAGTGGGATTACAGATGGACAGAGAGCTAAACAGCCCCTGGTTGGTGGCGAATGTGCCACACTATATTACTGAAGCTCCAGTGAGCACAGAAGGAATTGCGATGGAGACGGTTACCTACTAACACAAACCCACAGAGCTGACCTACATGAGATATGAAGCCCAGATTCCTGGGAAGAAACACGGTTTCGGCTCAAAACACGTACAATCAGATGCACACGGAGAACAATATGCTTCATGCTCAAGACTCGGCATTAAGACGTCATTTGAAGCTCAGAGAATGATGCACTTTTATATCTATGTGCATTTTTTAACAACTTCAACATATCCCAAAAGACTGAATCAAAACATTACAATCAATCTCTTCCACATTCCCTATCATATCATCAGATCGCTGTGTTTTTTCACAGTGAATATTTGGTAGTTAAAAAATACTCACATGAGATTAAACTGACATCTGAGGTCGAATTGGTTTGCAAACGATTTTAATGAATCGTGTCGACTGTACAGCAATTTATCACTTACTAATCACATCAAATAGAGCATGTGCTCAATTATTTGCCACATTTGGCCCATTTTCCCATTTCTTTTGAATAATTAATGATAAAATGGAGCATTAATTCTTAACAAATAACTTCTTCAGGCTGCTGGCTTTCTTCACCCGCAAAACATTTGGGAAAAGTCTTTACAATATCTTGAATTAGTCATTAACAAAGATTATGTAACATATTTAACAAATATTTACATATGCAAATAAAGCCTATAAATCAATCTGTACTCGCATTTCATTCAAAACGCCAAAGTTTGTCAGGTTAGTAGCATGCACTACACTACCAGTCAAAAGTTTTTGAATAGTAAGAATTTAAATGTTTGTTAAAGAAGTCTCTTCTGCTCACCACATACAGTAAAAACTGTAAAAATTTGAAATATTTTTACTATTTAAAATAACTGTTTT
>JAHKKF010388855.1:0-14466 GCA_019740295.1 Labeo calbasu | reverse complement strand
ATCTTGCGTGCCTTTGCCTGTGCCTACTGTCGTTTACGAATCCCCACGACACCCTACGTCAAGACTGATAGATTTAGTAATCTAAAGATCCTTATTCAACTTAAAAGAACATTTTGTGCAATAGAGAGATTCCATGGATGTTAAAGTTTCTTCATGTAACTACAGATGCCAAAAAGAACCTTTATCTTTAAGAGTGCAGACAGTACAGCCCGCCCTGGCATTTCTGTGCTCAGGTAGTTTAGACTGCACGACTTCCATACTGTCTCTCTGGGTAGTTTCAGAAATTCCCTGATATGCCGGACATCCAACACCAACCCCTTTGTCTTGCAGATGTTCAGCAGCAGGTGGTTTTCCGCACACCAGAAGTCCTCTAGCAGCTTCCTCTACTCTGACTCATCTCCATTACTGATGTGTAAACTACAATGACGAGTCCACAGAAAACATCTGCAGGTGGCACGACCTACTCTTACATTGCTAGACTGGGACTGAAAAAAGACACTCTCAGTGCCATGGCCTCAAAAACTCCCGCAGAGACGATTATTGTCTCGCCTTCAAAATCCTAATTAGAAACAAACTTCTTCACACATTTATATACAAGTTTGCAGTCATGCAAGAGAAAACACATTTTAAATTTTTATTTAAGTGCGTATCGCTGAAACCCTATTGTAATTGTTAGAATGGTCACGGACCAGTGATCTCCGTGTGAAACTGATCGTGCAGACCAAATCATGCAGACCAATCGCTCGAAAGGGGCAGGGCCACTTTTAGTAAAATGCCTATAACTCTTAAACGGAATGAAATATCTCCGCCTAACTCAGAACACTTACGTAAGAGCTTAATCTAAGGTCACAGGAAAAAAAAAAGCACGGAGCTTGGCCACTTGGTGGTGCAATAAGAATGAAAAAACATAAAAATGGCTATAACTGCACAACCATTTGTCCTATCAACATGAAAATCAGTGTGCACCAGAGGTTGCGTTAACCGAAAATTGTCCATCGTTTACAGAATTTTTTATTGACTGTTTTCCTAGGCGTTTAATTACGCACAGGTGAGTACACAGAAGCTACAACGATCTATCACGCCACATTAAAGAGCACCAAAACGATATTTATTGCTTGAATTTTTTAATGTAATGGACAGAATTTATAATCTGAGACTTTTATATCAAAAGTAACACAAGCCTAGCCTATTGCTATTTATTGGACGGAAGGCGCACTACGTACTGTTCACTCATCCACTGAAAACAGCACAGACCAAATGATCGATTGAGATTTAAGATTCGATATTGGTTCATTAAAATGAGATTATAATTGTGTTATTATAATTAAAATATGAAAATTAAAATGTCTGGTAATAATAGATTATGACGGAATTTTTACGACCCTGTCCGTTGAAATGATGGACAATGTTAAAGTTTTATTCTGAAGTGCCACAAGTGTCTACAAGGACATTTGCATATCTCAGAAAACATGGCCGTCATTGGCTGACGAAGTTTGAGCACCTGTTAGACAAGTTTAACAGATGCCGATCGGAACGAAACTCGGTGGGTCTGTTCGACTCACGGCCCTAAAGGTCTGAGAAGCCACTGGGGGGCGATATCGCATTTTTCAAGGGCGTAAACGATTGTATGTTGCGTGTTTTTTCGCACATACGCATAGTATTTGTATCATACGATAGAACTCCTCATTCCAGACAACTTTGCCTCTAGAACCACTGCTGTCAATCAAATTGATTATTAAATGATTAAGAAGATGTAAAAAACCTACTTTTGCAACTAGTCCTAGGTCTTTCGCGCAATCTAAAAAAAAACAAAAAAACACTGCAGTACAATTCTCTTGACTCTCTAGGCCAATAATTATCAAAGAAATGTTGAAATTTACCTTTTGGGAAGCTATAACGGGGTCATTTAGAAAAAGGGCTTTTTTTACCCAAATTTACCCCAAATCCTATGAAGCCTAAATAAAAAACTCATGTGACAGGTGATTCTAAACAAGCATGCAAAGTTTTAAGTCTGTTACAGCTGGCGCTATAACATTCAGAAACATTAAAAAACATCATATTTCTATAAATAACCTGGATTTGCTTTCTTAATAATTGACTTAGGTGGGTACAGCATTGCTAAATAATATGTAATGTCTTTTTACTCATATGCTTAAATGGTTTAAGTGCTTGAACCCCGGTAATCGCTGCTTGCAGCTATATTTTAATTTAATTTAACTTAATTTATTTTATCCTGCGACCCTACATAGAGCAAGCTGTTTGGAAAGTGGATGGATGTATTTATTTTATTTTATTTTAGTGTATTTATTCTGTTATTATTACTATTGTTTTAGCTTTATTTCGCATCTGTTACTTCAGTGTCCATTAGCATGTTCACCCTACGCCCGTCCAACCTGCATTTGCTACATTCATAGTGCATTGTAAAATACAGCCATCATTTATCATCAGATGGTACTATTACCTGAGTTACTGTGATGAACAGCCGGACAAGTTAAAGGGAATGCGTAACGCTGTAAGAATTTTGGACGCAGTCATGATTACATCACTGTATTTTAATTTAAACCCTGTATGACGGCTCCAGGGAGGATTTTGCACCTCTCTCTATTGCTCTCCCTCAGTCCATATGTCTAGAACAAGCGCCTCTTTCATCCACTTGTTCACAAAAGCTTCCTTTCATTCCGCTGAGAGATGGCTTCACACCAGTTCTGTTTCCAGAGCGATACCCAGTAAACACAGTGAAGGGAATGCCAAAAATCAGTGGCATAGGGGTCAGAGAGAGTGAGAGTGAGAGGGAAAGAGAGACAGTAAAATACATACATCTAACTGTTTGTTTACACACATACACTTGTCAACCTCCATTAGAATATGTATAATGTACATCTTTAAAAGTGAGTCTGTTTGGCTCTGGCTGTGTCTTTACACATTTGCTGGTATGGAGGAGTTTTTGGCATGGTCACGCTCAGTCTAGGATGTGTACTGACTCATAAATGAGACATTTTGAGGCACCCACCATCCGTGTGACCTGAGCCTGACTCGAAATACATTGAATTCAAAACGGAAGCGGAGGACTCAGGGTGGGTGGCCAAAATGGAGATCAGAATTAGACTGCAATAACTCTTTTTGTCTCATTTTGTCATCTTTCTTGATGACCTAAACTACCTTTGAAAGTAAAGTCTGCTCTAGCTTTTCAGAACCAAGTCTGGTTTGCTGAGATTTTTTAGGTGTTTGTACTTGGATAGAAATAGGTTACAGAGGTTTCCTTCAAACATTAACAAAAAAAAAACTATAGTACTTCCCAAGTATGTTTTGTGAAGACTATATCCTTGTTGTTCAGATGTTTGGCTGTATCAACACCGACGGTCAATTCAGTTTAGAAAACTGTTTGTTCTGTTACTGACCTCGCCGTGGCTTTTGAGACTTGTATATCCCATGTTCTTACAGCGTTATACCACAAGGCTTTATCTGTGTGCCTGCATAGGAACATATCTTAAAAGAAACAAGAACAGGCTTTTAATAATGGATCAAGTTCAGTCAAAAAGGGAACCAACAGAGAGTAGATGAAAGTACTGCTCAGAGATAATAAGCCGGGCTGTAGCCACAGGCGTAGCCGGAGGAGCTGAACCGGTTCATGACACAAACACACACACACACACAAAGATCATCAATTACAGACAGTACGACACTGCGCTACCAGACCGTTGATTAAACCAGTTGTTTTACAGAAAATCAAAGACTCAAATCTTGGTTCATCACTACGCAACAATGCAAATTTGTGTCACTAAACAAATTATTAATTAGCGAACAAAACCAACGACATCAAACCACATCTGATAACTATTCAAGCACTGCTGAGTTCAAAAAGAGACAATCATAATGGTGCCAACGGCAGAAGATCGTAGGCATATTATGGCATTTATGTGCTAAAAGCCACTGAACTAGTAAAAGCTTGTGGGATGTCACACTTTTAAGTGTTAAGTTAGTGTGCATATCACCAGCATTTCAGTATGAATTGTGTAATGTCATTTTATAATCATGTGTGTCATAAATCATCCATGTCAGTATTTTTTTTTTTTAAACTTTGAGTGGAAAGAACTTTATCCTTTCTATGATTCAGCAAATTGTGTGTAACATTTTATGACAGTTTTAGGGCACTAAAATCTAATTTGTTTTATTGGTTAAATACATTTTTAGTAATCAAAAAGCCTATATAATTAATTGAAACCATGCAACTTACACCATTTAACAATAATCTATTAAATGTTTAACCAAAAACGTATGGCTTTGTAAATTCAGTTCTATTTTTTTCTCAAATTTTCGATCTATTTTTCCCAATTTCTTTCCAAAATTATTTTGATAAAGCAGATCTAATTAACTGAATACACCGACTTTAACAAATTAAGAATTTGTTACATTTTTTACAATATTAGGGCCATGTGAAATTAACAATAGTAATATATTCCCAACCCACACTCATGAAAATACGCGCCTCTATATACATTTATGCAACACCGTGATTGCACGCTCTGTAGCAGTTTCAAAGTGAAATGTCCACAGAGTGGCGCGAAAACACACGTTCAATACGTGACTGTGGCACGTTTTTATTACGCTGGTACAGGCACGTATTGCTATGTTTTTATTATGCTGTTTGTGGTACTTATAGTGGCTGCTCAGAATTCAAATATCCGGGGAGTGTCGCTAAAGATTAATGCTCTACCATGCTGGATATATCCCCTACACCAAACCCAACCTTAGACCTAACTGATAGTGTTAACAAATGCAAAGTGATATAAAAACACATTTGCTGATGCAGTCGTGCTGTTTAAACTTCTTTATGCAGATTTGAGCTGTTTTGTCGAATCGCAGTTTCACGGGGTTCATACCAGAACTGTTTCTCTCAAGTGCAACACTGTATTGTGTAAGCTACCGAGCAAACCTACTGAATTAAAAAACTCATGCATATGAAGCTGTATATGTGATGAAAACGTTCAAAAGTATCAGTTTTTTTAAATCGCGTAGGACGTTGAAATTGTCTTAAAGTCGTAACATAATATTCTGCAAATAATTGTGAGAAAATTAAGCTTTATTCATCAAAGCTCTGTACCTGTAAATCATATTTGTGTGAAAAGGAATAAAAGTTGTCTGGGTTTTACTGACTCTAGTGTTCATTTCAGCTAGAAACTGCAGTGATTCGTACATATAGGAGAAAGGTTTAGAGGCACGTATTTCTAATGAGCTTATGTTGTACATTCCTGTCAAAATTTCTTGTAAAAGTTGAATCAAGTTTAATAAAAGTTTTAAAGGGTTGTCATAAAGACCTTTGCATATCTGTACATCTTTGATACGCAGAGGTGTCATAACGTGGGGGAAGGTTAGGACGAATCCAGGGGCCCTGATCAGAGAGGGGTCCCAATGGGGGTTAAAATGTAAACTTTTTTCAAAGTTTTAAAAATGCAGCATGCAGATCTCTGTGTAGCGCATATATATATATAACTTCACATAGAATTACTTTATTGTTCACTCTAGTGATGTCTAATCTCCACTGTTTCATACTCCAAAGAGCATTTTGTTCTGATGTGAGCAGCAACAGATAAACACGAGGGTCACCAAATCAGATGAGGCAGCATTAGAAGTTACAGAAATTGTTTACACCCCTTCTAAACAAAGCCAGATTACGTGTATGTGAGCAACACACATTAGCGGTGTTTCATATAGTAGTAAATGTGCATTTTTTTCACTGTCAGTGATTCACCCATACAAATGGTCACTTGGTTGGTTCCTTAATGCATCAGTCATTTGATTTAATGCTATAATGGCAGTGAAAGTGTGTTGAGAAGTGCATCCATCCATCACAAAAACTACTCCACACGGCTCTGGGGGGTTAATAAAGGTCTTGTGAAGTGAATCGATGTGTTTGTGTAAGAAAAATATCCATATTTAAAACTTTATAAACCGTAATCGCTGGCTTCTTCTAACTGTTGTTTACTACGTAATCTGATGTTCCAGCAGATTACGTAGGCGTAACATAAGCGTAAGTACAAAATGAGGATTTGTAAAGAAAAATGTTGGATTCTTTCAATATAAACCAAGAGGAGACTGGTTTTCCTTTGCAGTAAACAAAACTTGGTTCTCACAAGACGAGCATATTCTCAACGAAGCTTACGTTACACCTACATCCTACGTCATCTGCTGAAACAGCACTCTCTTGTAAACGCTTGTACAACAGTTAGCAGAAGCTAGAGATTATGGTTTATAAAGTTTTAAATAGGGATATTTTTCTTACACAAACACATCGATTCACTTCAGAAGGCCTCTATTAACCCCCTGGAGTTGTGTGGAGCACTTTTTATGATAGATGGGTGTACTTCTCAACAGCCATTCACTGCCATTATAAATCTGGGAAGATTCTTTTTTTTTTTTAAGATTTACTTTTGGTCTTTTTGCCTTTATTATGATAGGACAGATCATAGCTGACAGGAGGGGAGGGATCAGGAAAGGTCCTCAAGCCGGGATTCGGACTCAAGACGCCCATATTCACCTAGGATGTTTTGATGGTGAGTAAATCATGGGGTAACTTTCATTTTTGGGTGAACCATCTCTTTAATATGTACGTTTTTTTTAAAGCTTTTAAAATTATAAACCTTGCATGTTTTCTTTTAGGCTCATAGTGCACCATATAAAATACAAACTATATCAAGTCAGATAATTTACTCTTTTTTTGTTCTATTGGCTATATATTGTGATATTACATTTATTTTTGATTTATTTATTTTGTCACAAATGGTTTTGGTAGACAACAACTCCTTACTTTACAGTGGTGATTAGCTTCTTCTCTATCTCTGATGTTTGTTAACAAAAGACCTCATCTGACCTCAGAAACCATCACCAATCAAAGCCCCTGTAATGTTCAGTGATCTTCAGCCGCTTACATTTGTGATTTTAAAAATAGCATAGCCTTTCTTCAGAAAAGAAGAGCTCTGATAGTTGGCATGAAAGCAGATTTTTGTAAATGTTCAGCCTTCTGTAGCTAGCACAGTGCTAGTTGTTTGAAAACCGCCTGACAAAAGGTTTCTAAATAAGGCAGTGGCTTTATTAAAAAAAAATAGTCTCTGCTGTGTTCAAACACTAATAGTGGAGATACAGTGCATAAATCCTCATGACCTAATTTCAGACAGTAAATAGCAGATGTTTTTTTTCCCTAATAATTTTACATTACAAAATTAGATGGATCCTTTATATGAAGTGTAAAGTTAATGTAATAAACAACAAGTGCATGTTTCTCTTCGAGTGGCAATAATTGCAGAGGCTTCTGCAACCTGCTGCCATGGTGATGTGGCTCCATTTGAGGTCCAAGATGAGTGGAAACCTTTGCACACATGTAGACCTGCGAAACGCTATGGGTTTCAAATCAATTTTAGCCCCAACCCCCGTGAATCTCGCCTTGTGAAGATCACAGGCACTGTGAAAAGCTATTCATCTAGGCAATTCCAAGGTTATGTACAAGAGGACCACTGTAACTCAATGCACGCTGTGGCACGTGGCATGCATCTCCATATTTCATAAACAGATGTGTTGTTTACGGGTGGCAAGGGTGTGTATACAAGACTCTCTGACCTTGCCAAGTCACTCTAATGGTGAAGGTAACAGCTGTTTGGCCATATGGGGGTTTAGAAGTGCTGGTGGTGACTCATACTAACTTATTATTCTGCAAAATAATTATGAGTCCTAATATTGCAAATATTTCAGGTGATGATTTGTGGTCCGGAATATAATAATATATCATAATGTGAGGAAAAATCCAATTTTGAGCCAATTTTTGAGATTGAATGTTGCATCATTTCAATTCTTCAACGCTGTTTCAAGCCCAAGGCGGGTTCTGAGCCACGCTCGCTCTTACCTTGCCACTCGATTTGCTTTTGTTATTCCCATTGGGGAGGGTTGAAGATGAGTTGACGTCCTCATGGAGGCGGTCTAGAAGCCAGAGCAGGAATTCGAGAGCGTCATGCTGGGAATTCCCCCGGAACTGTGCACCATATTTAGATACGGTCATCTGGACAACAAACAAAATAAAGATCACTCAAATAGTAGTAGTAGTAGTATCAGATTGAACACAAAAAGTTACTAAACATGATGCTATTTATTCACTCCACGTATATAATGATGCTGAGTTCTCCAATGAATCTCTAAAATGTGAAGTGGTTGAATAATAGCCGCAGTGGATCTGACTCAGAACAAACAGTTTGTTAGTTACTGAGATGTGATGGAGAACAGATGGAGGATGTAAATTGCATTCTGCTATACAGTGAATGATGCTCCTCATTGCTGATCATGACAACAACTGTGTAAATGAATAAATGAAGAATCCTCTTCACGTCTGTGATCGCAAAAAAGTTCTCATGAAATGGTTTTAGCAAGAACAATAGTAGCACAACTGTTGATAATAATAATAAATGTTTTTGAGCAGCAAATCAGCATGAAGACGATCACAGGAATAAGTTTAGAAATACAGTTGATGTCAAAAGTTTACATACACCTTGCAGAATCTACAAAATGTTAATTATGACACCAAAATAAGAGCCATCATATAAAATGCAAGTTTATTTTTTATTTAGTACTGACCTGAATAGAATATTTCACATAAAAGATGTTTACATATAGTCCACACCAAAAAATAATAGCTGAATTTATAAAAAAGTTTGCATTCACTTGATTCTTAATGCTGTGTTGTTACATGAATGATCCACAGCTGTGTGTTTTTTTTATGATAGTTGTTCAGGAGTTCCTTGTTTGTCCTGAACACTTCTACAGAAAAATCGTTCAGTTCCCACAAATTCTTTGTGTATTTGAACCCTTTCCAACAATGACTGTATGATTTTGTGATTCATCTTTTCACACGGAGGACAACTGAGGGACTCATATGCAACTATTACAGAAGGTTCAAACGCTCACTGATGTTTTAGAAGGAAACACAATGCCTTAAAAGCCGGGGGGTGAAAACTTTTGGAATTTAAAGATCAGGGTAAATTTAACTTACATTGTCTTCTGGGAAACATGTAAGTGTCTTCTGTAGCTTCTGAAAGGCAGTACTAGGCATGTTTTTCCTTCTGGAGCATCAGTGAGCATTTGAACCTTATGTAATAGTTGCATATGCATCCCTCAGTTGTCCTCAGTGTGAGAAGATGGATCTCAAAAGCATACAGTTATTGTTGGAAAGGGTTCAAATACACAAAAATGCTGAAAAACCAAAGAACCTGTGGGACCTGAAGGATTTTTCTGAAGAACAGCGGGCAGTTTAACTGTTCAGGACAAACAAAGGGACTCATGAACAACTATCACTAAACAAACAAACAAAAAAACAGCTGTGGATGATTCAAGTAACAACATAGTATTAAGAATCAAGTCATTTTTATAAATTCAACTTTTATTTTCTCTTGTCGACTATATGTAAACATCTTTTATGTGAAACATCTTATTCAGGTTATTGACATTTTGCAGATTCTGCAAGGCGTATGTAAACTTTTGACCTCAACTGTATATTCTAATACAAAATAATTTTTGATCAAATAAATGCAGCTTTGCTGAGCAAAAGAGACTTCTTTCATTCCAACAGGACTTGAAGGCCACATCATTTAAAGTGTGAATGTCAGGTGTATTGAAAATCATAACTTTAATGCTGAGTGACATAAAGATTAATTACAGCCGCATTAACCATTCGAACTCAATCTAGCAGCTGGAAGCAAATTGCAGATAATACGAAGCCGTAGGCCTACAGATTGAGATAACTTAATAATCTTAACATTAGTCATATAGTGAGAAAGTGGGTCATGTGGTCACAGAGTTTAAACCCATTCTCAAAAGAATGAAAGCCTAGTTTTCAGAATGGTATTCTCCGCTAAATGCCTCGCCCTTAAAGGAGTTATTCTGAAGAACAACTATTTATTCAAAGCAGCTTCTAATTAAACGCATGTGACAGAGAAACTGCTATAAACTCCTCAAAGAGGTCAAAGGTCACGAGACGTGTTGTCAGAATGAAAATGTAGTCCGATGTTTATTTTATAACATATAGTCAATAGTCACAGGAGAGTATTTACAGTAAATTCTAGCCCTGTGAAATGTCTTTGGCGTGTGTGAGAGCTGAGAAATGTAGGCCTCCACTTATCTGCGGTATTAAAGAAAGCATTCCTGTCAGTTTTATATGAAAAGAAAGGCTTCTTTTTCATCAATGAGTGCTCAGCCTGAAGAGGTCTGACTTGCACTTGAACAGTAGTTTTGTGCAGAAATGGATGAACTAGTATGAAAGCAGGTCCTTTAAAGAGAGTCTAGCTATGAATTTCATTGGTCTTTTTTTGATTAAATAACCTAGATGTTCACAGACTTTTTTGATTTCCCCCCAGCCACATTCTAACAAAAATGTTTTGTACCGCATACATACAGAAACATCCCAATGTTTGAAGGACAGGAGTTATAGAAGGAAAAGCACCCAGAGCCATGATCTATTACATAATTAAAAATAAAAAATAGTACTAAAGAAATTGGACTGTTAAAATATAAAAGCTTTGATCTTCAAAGGCCTTTTTTTGCTCAACATCTCATCAGTGAATCCAAATATAAGAAAAAAATAACAGAGTTAGACCTCATGAAATGATTTGGCATGAAATTATTATTCCTGTGCTGATCTATTTCATATTAAAACATGAATTTCCATTGAAATTGTTCATGATGACTGGATTTCAAGCAATACTTCCAGGTTTTCCATGATAGCTTTCTTTTCTTTGCAGATTGTACATGTAATTTAGACGCTCTTATCTCAGATTTCTATACACCCTTCCTGACAAGATGAGGCATCAATTTTGGTTTCCTGTGAGAGAACGAATGTATATATTAAATGTATACATGTATATCTGCACTGTGATATCTACACTATGATGTCAGAGCCAAAAAGCATGCACTAAAATTTTAATTTCCAGTTGTTTTCCTTCAGCATTGACGCAGCAGACTCGATGACTTAACGTAGACTCAGTTCAACCATTAACTCTGCTACATTCCCTTCAAGAGTTGGACTAGACATCAGTCAGGAACTACACACAACACGACCTTGTGATCTGTGAAATACCAGCCTGTCATCCATCAACCGCATGCTATCTCTACCAACAACCTCCTTCACACTTGAACAACTCCCTGGTTTGAGCTCCAGCTCACAAGATTTTGGTCTTCGGTTGTAATACTCTCACTCTATAATTCAGGTACTTTTCAGTCTAATTAGGAATAGATTGCACTTTACTGAAGCCGATATTACGCAAATGAAGTTAAGCGCAGTGGGAGACTTAAATTATAGGGTAGAGCTCTTGATTGTTTATAGATGGCTCCCCGTATCTGCGGTTAGGCACTCATTAACTCTTGCAGACGTCTGAGAAGCAGAGCGACTTTATTTATGTCGTCTCTAGACAAGATACTCTGGGCTCTGTCAACAGGAAAAAGCAAATCATGCCTCAGACGGCCTCATGTAAATTTATGACATGCAAGTCATTAGACTCAGAGTCAGATGAGGCTCTTAATGTTGTCTTGTTACAGCAGATGATCCTTGATTTAGATTTATCCATAAATATCTTGTTTTTTGAGTAGGCACAGCCTTATATTTTGCCTTGAGTGATCTTGTAATTCTCCATTCGCCTAACAGTCGGCCCAGACTGGGGGTCTTTTGATAGTAGGGTGTGAATAGAACTGGGCCTCTGTTTCCCAGCAGAGCATCAGGTCCACCTTATGGCTACACTCCCACCTCTTCCCAATGACGCTTTTCCACTGAAATCATTTCTGGATTTCTCCCACCTGCTAGTTTCTTCAGCTACTCCTTCCTCAAGATAAATGGCTTAACCTTGTGCGGAGCTTCAAGAAGCAGATGATATCATAACAGAACATTCTAATAATCTAAAGAACCTTTTTTCACTACAAAGAATCTTCTGTGGAATGGAAGGATTCCACACTCTTAAAAATAAAGATTCTTTACTGGCACAAAAGGTTGAACATCCATGGAACCTTTCAAATGCAGAAAAGGTTCTTTATAGTCTATATAGATTTTTAAAATGTTCTTCAAAATGGTTCTTTTAGGAACTGTTCACTGAAAGGTTCTTTGGGGAACCAAAAATGGCTCTTCTATGGTATCACTGCAAAAACACCCTTTATTTTTAAGAGTGCATGAATGTTAAAGGTTCTTAATGGAACCATCAATGCCAATAAAGAACATTTATCTTTAAAAGTGTTGCTAAATGAATTTGTTGGCAATACTGACTATATCTTTTATGTAGATGACAAAGGCTGAATTAATAATCCGTGGGCAGAAACATTAATGCTACACCTTTAGCTTTCTGCCATCTGCCCTCTCTGTTTTAAAGACAGCGGCAAGCTCTTTTGTCATCATTTCTCTAGTAAATGTATTACGCTAGTAGTAGATTTCTGAGAAAGCAAAGTGTTACGTAAGACTTTGTGCATTCCAGATTGCACTCGTCTTTGTGGTCAGTATCCAGTGTGGTGATGTCTTATCTGAGAGTGCACTCTAGTTTTTAAGTTTGCTCTCTGGTGATAATGTTATCTGTGGAAAGTTTCTTATCCTGATCTATTTTTTGCTCCGAAGAGATCACCCTGTGGGAAAGCACTGCTCTCATACTAAACAAACTGGTCAGAGAAAGCTTCACAAGCTGACTTCAAGTTATATGTATAGCTGACTTAACAAGTCCATGAGTTGTTTTTTGTCAACATCAAGATTTTAAGTGTATTATAGGTGCTGTACGGACACCATTTCTCACCATTTTAATTCATTTTAATAGGTTATCTGGCATGGCATTACTTTTTAAAACTACACATTCTCAATTAATAGTGTGTTTTGTCATAAAAATGCATGCATATTAATTATAAAGGATATTGCATACTCTTTTAAGACCTTAAAATGTAGGCTGGAACCCACAAGTTCCTGCAAGAACTTTATGGACACTTATAGTGTCCTTTATTAAACCGCATAATGTATTAACCGTGAAGAGCATCTGAGCAGCTTGAAATGCATATTTAAGTTCCTTAAATAAAATAGCCTTTTTGTGGAACCTTCACTGGATGTCTAGATGTTCCTGTACCTGTAATAAGTAGATAAAAGCGTCAGAGAAATGACAATACAGTACAGTTATAATTTAGTCGACTCTACCTTGAACTCAGCCGAGAGTTGAGGAGTGTATTGAAAAGTCCAAAGCGCTCGGACCAAAGATGCGAGCCGTTCCGTAACCTCTCCTTTCTCGTGCTGCCCGTTCTCATTCTTTATAAATCCGTTCATTCCCCTGTGACACAGATCCAGTTTATATCGCTCCAAACACAGATACTCAGCGAGCAGGTCCGTGTTGCTCAAGCACTGCACGACGGCGTTCATGAAGCAGGTGTTCCCGTGGTTCTTCAGACCCAGCACGCCTGGCGTTTTATCCCCGTACAGCGAGAAGAGCCGCTCTTTCGCGGAGGAACGGCAGGGAAGCGAGGAACTTTTCCTCACCTGGCTACTGTCCTCTTTTTTCACCTGTCCCGAGTTTCCAGCGCAAGGTGCGCTTTCTCCAAACCCACCATCATCATCCTCAGCATCCGAGCGTTCGGTTGTTTCTCCGCCGCTGGCCAAGCTCCCCAAACTTTTCAGGATCTTACTCACCAAACTTTCCACAGATTTAAATGATTTCCTCCGGAACAGCTTCCCTGTTCGTTTCGTAGACTTCCCGGGATCCTTTTTCGCTTTCTTGTCGCGTTTATCCATACTTCGTGTTTATTTCCCTCTGGATTACCGAACCGTTCAAGCACACAGACTGTTAATATCCTCACCTGATGCTGCGTCGGTATCCAGCATTGTGGACAGTGGTGGTTTCATGCGCATATCAGCGCGGAGATTTTCCTTACGCTCGCCGTGAAGGAATGATTGACAGGTAGCGCGGTCAGTACGGCAACTCACGTGACGTCATAGTGGCAGGCGGTTAGAAAAGAATGAATGATTGACATTTCTCCGTTAACGGCGGTCAGCACGAGCTCTCCTGGAACTTCATATTAGCGGGAAACGATGGAATGATTGACAGGGAGAACTGTCAGTACGGCAAACCTAGTGATCACTGTACAAATTATGCAATGACTTTCAGGGGGGCGACTTTTTTTTTTAAAGGAATCAGCTTTTTAAAATGAATTTTAAGGCGCTCCTACATTTACAATGTTTACCGTCTCTGTCAGCTCAACACGGCAATATGACCAGTTTTGTCTTGCTTTAAAGCATATTGTAGGCTACCCTTACGGATGGTTTTTATCACAAATAAAACCTAAAAACCATGGTTACTGTAGTTAAACCACAGTAACCACAAATTAACCATGGTTTTGCTAGACTAATTATAGTTTAACCATGGTATTTGTAGTAAAACGGTGGTTATACTGTACAAATAGTAATCAATAAAAAAAAAAAAAAAA
>JAHKKF010388829.1:0-21138 GCA_019740295.1 Labeo calbasu | reverse complement strand
TATATGTATGTGTATATATAAAACGTTATATTTATTATTTATTTAGTACATATTTTATTTTAATTTATTATTTTATTTTAAATTTTTAATAATTTGAATTTGTTTTTATTTTCGTGTTTTTCGTAATTTTATTGTACTTTTATTTATTATTATTTTTTTATACGTCTATATAGTTTTTACATCAGTTTTTGTTATTTTAGTTCATAAAGTTAGACTAAACAAAAATGAGAAATGTTTGATTGGCAGCTAGCTGAAATAAAATGTTTGTAATAAATATTTAAAAAAATAAAAATTAATATATTCAGTAATAATTTCAGTTAACATTCATTTTTAATTAAAATTATTATTATTATTTTTTTTTTATTTAATTTTTTTTTTTAATTTTAGTTAACTAACATCCCTGTCACATACCCTGTATTTTGGAAGCTGCTCTTTAAAAGGTTGAAATCGCCATTAAATCCTAATTGTGTAGTTTACTTTATAGAAGTGTGTTCGCAATATTTTCAGCTCTTGAGTTTTGAGTGTTAAAGCTTTCAAATGATATATTAGTTTTAATTTAGAATATCATCGCACAAAAAGCAGTTGTGAAAAGGTGTTCACAGCACATTTTATTCCTGTATGTAATGTGATGTATTTCTGAGTGAAATGGGATATTCAACAAGAAACAAAATGTTGATTTTATCTGTCAGGAACTGATTGTATGGTGTAAATTGTCTTTGTAAGGCCGAAAATGATTAGTTAGTGACGTCAGACAATTAGGATCTGATCACAAAGTCGACTACATTGTTATGTTTGAATGAAAGACTATGAAGACACATTTTTCTCTAAGAATAACATGCACCGATGAATCACTCACAATACTGGGGAAGTAAAACATACTCCAGTAGCCTTTATTTACAGCTTCAAATGATCATTTTTCACAGTGCAAAGATAATGGCTTACTCCAATGGTTTATTTACAGCGTGCTCCTAGCAGACACTTTTATCCAAAGCCACTTAGAAAAGCAATAAGTCAAAGCAAAAATAAAGTATTTACTCTGAGCAAGTATTTTAACATACAAAAAATTACAGCCTGTCGTGCATTTGCCACACGCTGACATTTTTCATGTTTTCTCTGTGTTTTCGGTGGCTTTGGGCATGTAGACGGAGGAATGCGTTTAATGGGGTTAATGTGTACGTACAGCGTCGAGCGGGGGGATGGAGGGATATAATCACTGGATCGTTGCGTCTCACTTTACACGATGCTCACTATGCATTCTACCGACAGATGAGAGATTCTCTGTGAGAAACAGCATTGTGGCAAAGATCCGGTTACGTGTCTTACAGTTCTTCAGAGCTTGCCAAGATGGTTGGTAGTTTAGGGACGCCTCCAAAAAGTGCATTAACAATCCCTGTGTTTCATTCTTTGAGTCATGCAATTCATTTTATGGAAATGAGATTTATATTATCAGCTCTTGAATCTTAAAGCTTTCGGATAATGTATTTGTGACCCTGGACAACAAAACTGAGATGAAAATTGAGATTTATACATCATCTGAAAGCTGAATAAATAAGCTTTCCACTGATGTTTGGTTTGTTAGGATGGGATAGATATTTGACCGAGATACAACAATTTGAAATCTGGAATCTGAGGGTGAAAAAAAAAAAAAAAATCGCCTTTAAAGTTGTCCAAATGAAGTTCGTAGCAATGCATATTACTAATCAAAAATTGGGTTTTACAGTAGGAAATTGACAAAAGATCTTCATGGAACATGATCTTTACTTAATATCCTAAAGATTTTTGGCATAAAAGAAAAACTGATCATTTTAACCAATACAATGTATGGTTGGCTATTGCTACAAATATACCCGTGATACTTGGTTTTGTGGTCATAAATTTGATTATATCACAGTAAAAATAATACACTCACAGGATCTTAGCGTTATTTTAGTATCATTGAGATACCGTTATAATTTTTATTATTAGTTTGAATAGTTTTTATTTAGAAAAGAATAGAATTTATTTTTATATTTTGTTTTTCTCATTTTATATGCGTGTGCGTTATTTTATGTATTTATATTATTTTATATTTTATTTATTTGGGCTTTTATCAATTTTATTTGAGTTTTAATTGTAGTTATTTAGTACATATAGTTGAAAAAAATTAAAATCAGGTTTTATTGGTAATTAGTTAAAATAAAACACGTATTTTAACTGTAATAACTGTAAAGCTTCTCTTTAACAGCTCACCATGAAAAGCCATTTAAACTCATTCCTGTAATGGAATGTGTGTTCATTGTTTGCATCATGCAGTTTATCTTTATCTTAGCTTATGTTATGGAAACTGGGTTGATTGCAATATTTTCAGCTCTTTAATTTGATATGTTGGTTGTAATTTAGAATATCACAGTAAAAATAATGTAAACATAGACTTACAAGGACTTCCTGGACACATTTGTTAGTCTTTGTTTAACAGGTTATGGCATTCACAATATGTGTTTCTGAAACATAAATGTTGACTTAAAAAATTACAATATCAAGAAAATTGCCTTTAAATTGGTTCTTAGCAATGCATATGAAGTTTTAATATTTATGGTAGTAAATGTACAAAATATCTTTATGAAACATGATTATTACTGATTTTAATGCCTTTTTTGGCATAAAAACTGATCATTTTAACTACAAATATAGTCGTGTTACTTACGACTGATTTTGTGGTCATACATTTATGATAATATCTTAGTAAAAATAATATACTCTCAGGTTCTTTCAGGACACATGCCAGTGTTATTTTAGCATCATTGTGATTCTGTTATCATTTTTATTTTTAATAGTTAATAGTTTAATAGTTTTAATAGTTTGAATAGTTTTTATTTTTATACTTTTTCATTTTAAGTTTTGTAATTTTGTTGTGTTTTTCTCGTTTTTATATGCGTGTATGTATACATTTTACATGTCTGTAGCTTTTATAAATTTTATTTGAGTTTTAGGTGTAGTTATTTTAGTACGTATATTTGAAGAAAAAATTAAATCGCCTCAAAGCCATTTAAACAAATTTTATTCCTGTAATGGAATGTGTTTCCTTGTTTACATCATGCAGTTTATCTTTATCTTAGCTTATGTTATGGAAATTGGGTTGATTGCAATTGTAATTTATAATATTACAGTAAAAATAATGTAAACACACACTTACAGAGACTTTTAGGACACATGTGTTAGTCTTTGTTTAACAGGTTATTGCATTCACAACCTGTGTTTCTGAAACATAAATGTTGACTTTATCCATCAGGACTTGATTGTATGAGGATTTGGTGTTGTCAGACAAGCAGGACCTGGTCTGAGAGGTGGAACAAGATGTTATATTTCAACGAAAGGTTATGAAGGCACATTTTTCTCTTAGAACAACACGCATCGACGAATCAATCACAATAGCAGGAACGTTTATTAAGGAAGTAAATGAAGTGTATTTAGAGTTGCTAGGTAATACTGCAAGAGACGTGCGGCTCGCTTTGTTGCCGTGTTGGCCGTCATCTGTTCCAGTCTCTTTAATGGAGACCCCTGAGTGAATCCAGAGAGCAGCTCTTTAAAATTTTATAACTCTTAACAGGCTGATTTATAATGATGGGCTGAAGCGCAGTTCTGCTGCAGCAGAATTTCTTTGTCGATACGGAGAGAACAAAAGCGTTTGCCGCTGACAAAGTAAACCAAACAAGAGTCCCCCGCGACCTCCGTCTCGAACCTCTGACCTCTACAAAGTCACTTAAATCATTATCTCCCCAGCCTCTTTCTTCACAGCTCTACCTGCCAGCTGACGTCCCGTGATCAATTACGACGGACAGGGCTATCCGTGTCTGGGACGCTCCCCGGGGGCGGATTTGTCAGGGATGGGGGGTCATCAGATATGCTCGCGAGGAAGCGTAGGGGTGGTCGGGCATCTCGCGCGCAGACAGAAGGTCGTTTTGTCATTGTCCTTGTCTACTTCGCATTACTCACCGGTGGGGCGGGTTAATGATAAACCGATCTGGCCTGGAGAAGCACTGAGCGCTGTGACTGAGAGCCGTGCCAACGACCAGAGACAGCCGAGGGTGTCTAGAGCGGTGATTCAGCCAGGCTCTGACAGATAATCCCTTAGCGGGAGAAAAGGGGAGTATCCGTGGGAGAGATCCGCTCGGGACGACATTAATCCTGCTGTTTATTCTGTCGGTGGCCGTGTCCCTCTCTGTCAGGTGCGCCGGCCGAGTCCAGGACCCCGTTCGGCGGCCGTCGCCTTCAAAGCCGTGTTTGTTTTCGCCCGACGTTTGAGTGATGTTAGTCTCCTGTAATCCTATTCAAAGTCGCTTCCTGAGCCGCCTCCGTTTCCCGGGATCTTGGAGCGGGTTGCGTGGACGGCTAATTAAGCGCTAGCTTTAAAGCTGGCTTGTCATAAGCAGGCCGGAAGAACTTATACTGTATGTTCATTTAAATTCAAATTTGATGTTGATTTGAAAACGTTTCATGTGTCATTTATGCTTTCACTGTAAGAGAAGGCTGGTTAATGTGTTCTCGCAAGATTTCAACTGTGTTAGTTTTTAAAAATGTGACCCTGGACCAGTCATAAGGGTAAATTTTTTTTTAAATTGAGATTTATACATCATCTGAAAGCTGAATAAATAAGCTTTCCTTTGGATTGGATTGGATTGGACAATATTTGGCTGATGATACAACTGTTTTAAAATTTGGAATCTGAGGTTGCAAAAGATCAAAATATTGAGAAAATCGCCTTTAAAGTTGTCCAAATGAAGCTCTTAGCAATGCATATTACTAATCAAAAATTATATTTTGATAGATTTACGGTAGGAAATTTACAAAATATCTTCATGGAACATGATCTTTACTTAATGTCCTAATGATTTTTGATATAAAAGAAAAATAGATCATTTTGACTCATACAATGTTTTTTTGGCTATTGCTACAAATATACCCGTGATACTTATGACTGGTTTTGTGCTCCAGTGTCACATATGATTTCTTGTGAAGTTTAGCTGGCAAATTCAGAAGCAGCAGTGGTGATTTGATTAATTTATGATGCTTTAGGTCAGGGATTCACAAACTTTTTCAGCCAACCCCATTTGAGCTAAAGAAAGTCAATATTTTTTAATAATTTAACAGCATATTTGCATGTTAATGGTTCTCTGATGTTGGTTAATAATCACATAATTTGCAGATCAACAAAATATTTCAGCATCTTAGTAAGTGTTTGTTTTTTTTGCTTGTTTTTTTGTGTGTGTGTGTTTAATGTAATTATTTAAAATGTGTAATTTTTGCCTTAGGAAATTAGTAGATAATTTATTTAATGTTTATATACTCCAAAACTACTTTGAATCAAATATTGCAACTTGTCTTGTAGCTGTTATTCCAGAACACTGGTTGCTTATAATTAATATCAGGTTTACTAAATATGTGACCCTGGACCACAAAACCAAGGGTCAAGTTTTTTGAAATTGAGATTTATATATTATCTAAAAGCTAAATAAATAAGCTCTCCATTGATGTATGGTTTGTTTGCAATATTTGCAACTCTTTAAAAATCTGAGGGTGCAAAAAAATCTAAATATTGCGAAAATCGCCTTTAAAGGTGTCCGAGTGAAGTTCTTAGCAATGCATATTACTAATCCAAAATGACATTTTTATATATGTACAGTAGAAAATGTACAAAATATCTTTATGAAACATGATTTTTAATTAATATCCTACTGATTTTTGCCATAAAAGATAAATCAATAATTTTGACCCATACAGTGTATTTTTGGCTATTGCTACAAAATATACCCGTGCTACTTAAGCCTTGTGCTCCAGGGTCACATATGTGTAAAAAATGTTGGTTGATATGGATGTCTCGCATACAAAAAAAAAGAAGAAATGCAAAGAGAGAAACCGAATGCAATGTGTACTTACAAAATCCAGGCCACTGAAACAGTAGGCGGTCGCTGCTGCGATCTATTATCACAAGATAAAAGCGTGCATGTATACTTTCCTACTTAAAAAACACCCACCTCAGGTCACACACAGCAGGGTCCTGTAGTCGTACAGTCACGGTATCCTGTACAAACCCATGGGCCGCCCTTTCTAGCCTTGATTTACTGATGAGTGACTCTTGGGTAAACAGTTTCATTTCCCTGTCCTGTGCTCTCTCATCTCTTCTAATGCGATGCAGGTGAATGCCAGAGAGGAAAACTCCTCCGGCGTGATCTAACCCAGTCTCCAGTCCTGTAATTACATCCCCAAATACACCCCGGGCCCGCTCACAGTGGGGCGACGGCGAGTTTAATCATTTGTCCTTTGATTGTGCCATCTAAAGAACATGCCGGGCAGCGCGTTTGATGCAGAACATGCAATGCTTTTTGTTCTCGTAGCCCGCTGTCATATCTTATTCCAGACATCTGTTCAGTCGTGACCCGCCGTCTATGTTTTTCAAGCGAGGCCTGTAGGGGGGTTGTTTTGCAATATTACAAGTCTTTAAAAACAGCATTTAATCTGGGTCTGTAGCTTTGAGTCCAACATCTATATGCTGGTGAGCTCCTAAATGTGACATTTACAGGTTATAGTTTATCTTGATGATCCACTATTTTGCAACTAGTAGACTGTTGGGTTAGTACAATTAGGGTTGCAAAGGAGCGGAAACTTTCCAAAAGTTACCTAAAGTTTCCAAAATTTAGCTTTTTGTCTTTAGAATGAGAAGATCTCCACTAATGCCACGTAAAAAGTACTAGCCATTGCTTATGTTGCACCTTAACTTCCTGTTTTAACAGGAAATGGGTCATCATAGGAAAGGAAATTGAAAGGAAATCACTAGAGCAATTCGCCCAAGAACTTCAAGTTCTCCGCAACGGCTGCCATTGTCTCTGATAACATAATTGGGTCTAAGGTACGACCCCCTCCATGCACAAATTGCTTTTCACAGTATGAGGTACGGCGTGCCTGCAAATGTGCCACGTCGAGAGGAAAAACAAGAACAACTGTGTTTTCACATAGTTTCTGGTGCTCCACGGACGTAACTGCTGCCCTTAGAATGAAATGAGAGCATAAACAGTCCCTTTCCCAGCATAGACACGCATGCATCTTTTAATGACATTCAGCTTTTTCCTGCTCTTTGTTTTTGTTGTTTGTATCATTAGTCTGGTTTCCATTACATATGGCGCTGCCCACAGTCCACTCCGGGGAGGCTCGCATGCTATATGCAACCACAGACGACAGTCTGTTTGCCAGCTCCAGCTTAGGATGCTCCTGATGTCATTTCCTGATCATCCGATTCCTTTTGTGTCTTGTGTTTGCGGCACAATAGAGGCAAGAAGGGTAAATGTCCACCCAAAGATAACCTCCCCAAAGGTCAGCGGACTCTGTAAACACCGCAAACAAGAGCACCGTTGACTGGGCCGAGCGCACGGCGTGACGCCCTTCCTCCCCTCTGGCCCATTACCTCTCATCGTGTTTATTCTGCTACTCCAAATATTGTTTCATCACTTTGAAGAAAAACAGCAAACAGCCACGAGGGCGTCTTTAAGGCCGGCGTTTAACGTGGTACGACGTTCAGCCCAGCGGGGTTTGAGGTGCGCCGAACGCTCCTGAATCAGACCTTTGATGCTGACTGGCCCTGACACAAACAATGCGGCCTTTCACAGCCCTCACCCTGTTGTAATTAACTTGCTGAAAACCTTTTCCACCACTTGTTTTTTTAGGCCGCTTTCCACCGCTGCTTGTTCGAATGGGCCCAGAGGGACGCGGAGAGGATCGCGAGCGGGAAAGAGAAAGAGAGACGGTTCCAGTGAACTTTTCTTATCTTTTGCCCTTTAGAAATTACAACAGAAAAAGACACTTGACACAGCAGCACAAAGCAGCGACTCTTTCCCAGTGTGCTGATGTTAAGCCTCTCGATTCTCTCTGAGAAACTCTTGTGGGTGAAACGTCACCGAAACAAACCAAGAGAGACAAAGAAAAAAAGAGAGAACGAGTTGGCACGACTAGAGTCTGTCAGTTGTCTCGTGAACTCACTATGTCATAAAATAATTGTGGGAAGACTCGCAGTGTATTTATAAACTGCTTCCTGGAAGCAACTGGGAGACAAATGGTGCAACACTCCAGAGTGCTCTCATAAAAAAACAACAGGACCGAGACAGAACCCCCTGCCGTCCTATGAAACGCACAGTAGACGTGCTTGCTCTGTTCCAAAACCGAACGAGCTACCTACTTAGACAGCATTTTAAGATATCATGCTGGCTATTTTTAAAGGGTAGGCACTAATTGTGATGCCTTTTAGGATATCATCTTTTTCGCCAAACACTTAGTCAGCAGTCGCAAAATGCAAAGCACAGTGGAAAAAAAAGAAATCAGACTTTTCAGAACTGAATGCATGTTTTCTTCAAGCTGAAATCAATTGCGAGTCCAGTTCAGTTTTGTGAAGTGCACTATTTGTGTGGCACTGCCAATGTAGAGCGTTCCAAATCAGTCATTTGCACATTCACAATACAGTTAGCATCCAGTTCTTTTTCCTTGCTGCTTTAGGGTGCGTTCACATTTGTACTTCGTTTCGTTTGGATCATTTGGTCCGGACCAAAAAGGAAAATGGTCCTGGCGTTCACACTGACATTTTTGACAGCGAACCTATTTCATAGTGATACGTTCACAAGCCGATTGGTTCGATTGAATGACGTATATTTCGTGATGGAACTCACCAAACACTCCAAGCAAAAGGTGCATTTGACTTAAAGTGGTGCTCCAGGTTTATGATATGAAAATACCCATTCACAAATCGGTCTGATCAGTGCTGATTTAAGTTGAATATACCTAATGCCGTCTGCTGGACTATGCATGCTCATTGTGTGTTTGTAAATATTCAGGATGCGCTCCCATCATGGTTGCAGAAAACCCGGGAGAGCCTTTACGGCTAGAGAATCACACTGATCTATAAAAAGATTATAGATTATTCTGATTAGATGTCATTTTCAAAATGTTCTCTGCATATTACAAGAGCTTGTCCCTCAATGAAATTGATGTTAGATAGTGGAATAGTCTTACATATCCGAAATAGGGCTGATGTTTTTGTGGGCGGTTCAAGTTGCAGTCAATGGAGCAATGGAATAAAAGAAAAAAAAGGTCAATTTGATTTTATATTTCAAAATTTATTGACTTTATTCTCACAATTCTGAGATTATATCACACAATTCTAATAAGGAAAAACATCTTGTCATTCTCTCTTTTCCTCTCGGCTCAGAGTTTATATCCCACAATTCTGGCTTTTTTCCCCTCAGAAGTTTATATCTCCTAAAACTTGAAAAGTTTGTTAACTCACTAGAGTTTGAAAGTTTTAGGAGATATAAACTTGCATTTATAAGAAAAGCCAGAATTGTGAGATAAAATAAATAAATGTTATGTAAAATGTTAATAGTAATAGGTTTAAATAATAATTCATGCTGTAAATGTAGGGCTAATACAATATGTTCCTTATGAACGGCATATGTGAATATTATGTAGACCTATTGTTTAAATCAAGTTTATGCTTTAAAAGTAGAGTAATCATAGCATTTTTCATCCATAGTATGTCCGTTTAAACGTCTGCATTTAGCTTCAAATGGCGTCTTTGACGACAGTATTCTATAAAAATGATTTGCATTCCGATTTTGACATCAAAAGGCACAAACATATTTTTGTGACGTAACTGACATCTACTCCAAATTGGTCTATATGAAGCGAACTCAAAAAGCGTTCATAAAAGACAATTTACCTCCTCATTGGTCCACGTTTGCCCTCTGCACGTTTTGTTTTGGATACACCACTTATTCCCTTTGTGAAATCGTGTCACATGGCATCGCATCTTGTCATTACTTCCTGTTTTTGGTTCGTTTATAAGTATTTGGTCCTTGTTGTGTTCATATTTAATTCGAACTGCACAAGTTTGTTTGGAAGTGGACCGAGAACGCTAAAAAGATGTTTGGTGCTCACCAGGGTTTGGATGGCAGCGTTCACACTTACTCAAATGAACCACACTAACAAAGCAATCACACCAGAGTTTGTTTTAATCGAACCGAACATGACAAGTGTGAACACACCCTAAATATTGCCTTAAAAGTTACCTGACTTTGTAGGCAGTGTACGGTGAGGTTTTGGAGCAGAGCTGGTGAGTCAGTCTTAAATATCTGTCTTTGGTTCCCGTCGGCTTGATAAATGCTGCCCTGTATAGGCTTCTTTTTCCAATTCGGACCAGATAAGGTTCATTACAGTTATTTAAACTCTGCCATGCCTGTCCCCAGACCACAGAATAAGCATTATCGATGTGTTTCTGTGAATGCTGTGTGTGTGCGAGTGTATGTTCATCAATTTGTGCTTCTGTACCTCATCCTGACCCTTTGGTCTTCTTCGAAACACACTCCAGTGATCTGTCAGCTGTAATTAGCACCAACCATTTACCTATTTGCTCTCAAGAGCGCTGTAACGTTT
Source organism: Labeo calbasu (assembly GCA_019740295.1). Lineage (NCBI taxonomy): Eukaryota > Metazoa > Chordata > Actinopteri > Cypriniformes > Cyprinidae > Labeo > Labeo calbasu. Next base: position 10,689 of record JAHKKF010388829.1, on the reverse strand, counting down.
ACTCTGTCTGACACTGTTTAACTCCATTGCCTGTGTGATTTTAATGTGCTGCGCTTGTATCACGCCATCATCTTCGCGGATGACATCATTAGTTTGTACCGTCTGAACCCGTGAGAGTGGACGGTAACAGTATTGTAAATGTTGGGATTTTGTGTGACCGTTGAATTTTTAAAGTGCAAGATGTTGCGTGAGCTAAGGCCAAGTTAATGTGTTTTGACACGTATTAAAGGCTTAATTGGGAATTTCATTTCCAGTCACAATGGGGCGGCTTTGATGGCCAATTCACACAGAGTCAATCTGTCTTTCTTTTTGAGAATGAACCTCAAAGACTATCCAAATCAGAATACACCGGGAGAACCACTGCGTTTATAGATTGCACACTGTCGGGATTTAACTTGATTAGTTTGCACTGATTTGCCCAGATACGGCCGATTTGTCTTTACTTTGAGACCCAAAATGACTTAGACAGCAGCACCGTAGCTCAGTTGATGGATCGCAGTCGACAGCTAATTCTAACTCCTCTGCCGGATATGAGTGAATCCCAAGGTAAAGGAAGTTGAGGAGCCTCAACGAGGTGTCCGTTTTCCTGTGGAGAAGGACGTTTGAGAATACTGGCGGGGGTGTGATTGCTCTGGGGATAAAATGTCCAATCAGGAACTCTCAGTGAAGAGACTGGCTTCAGGGATGGATGCGGATGTCTCTGAGTTGCGTGCACGCTAGCTGGGTCAAGGGCGGGCGGTGACTCCTACGCCTTTGACCCGAAGCATAATCGCTCGGAGTTAGACGTATTGCTGAAGTTAATCGAAGCTGATAGGCGCACAACACATTGCTTTTGTGGTTTTTCCTATTGCTGATATTTACGCCATGCTTTCATGTTTGCCTTCCACAGCCGTGGTTAAACTGCTTTGAGAAAAGGGCTCTTGAAGCGACAAAAGGAAGAGAGCGTTGCTTTGAGGCAGCTAAGCTGCTAAAAGTCAAAAAGAAAATACAACTGCAAGCACGACTTAAACCCTCTCATTTTTGCCTCTGATTACACCTTTAGAGAGCTTTTCACCTCCCTCTTTGAGAAGTTCTGGGAACTTCCCTCTCAAAATAGCTGCACTTTTAATAGAACATCAAACTGTGAACGGAGGGGAGTTTGTAATTTTAGACATTTTACCCCTCTTTTCCGCGACGTTAGAAACCCAAGAGGGGACTCGGTGAAAGAGAGAGTGACTGAGTTGAAACAGTGAGTGGTTAACCTCCTTTGGCTGAACCCCTCCGCCTCATCTGCATGCGGAACCCGAGACGCCGCTCACCTTTTGGAACTTGCGTCGCTAAATGATTGAACAGAGCGAGAGGAAAAATGTCCTCTTCGCACTCCCACTTCGGACTATTGTTTGTTGAGTTATTCCTCCGTGCTAAATCATACATCTACCTGCTGTGCTTTCTGGCCTCACTTGACCGTACGGAGGTCCTCGGTTGATTCATTCCATTGTTCTTCCGTGCCGTGATCTACAGCCCATTGAATACTCGGAGCAACAATGCAGCTATTCACACGGAGCGTTCAAGGCCACCCAAACCCCATATGGCAGCGAGAGGATGCTGGGAATTTCCTGATGTTTGAATCCTTACCACAAAAATGCGCTCATGTCTTTGGCAGATTCTTTCCCAGTGCAGTGTGGTTCTGCTTTCTGTCTTGCGTGGCAGCTCTTCACCAGCTCGTCTCTGATCACAGGAGCTTCGCCAAGGTTTGAACCCTCTCCAGCGGCGGCCGCCGTCTCTGCCCCTGCGGTGGTGGTCTTATATTCAAGTCCCTGTGAATAAGGAAGTCTGCTTTGATAACCCGACCTGTTTACCCGCCAGTGTCTCCGGGGAAGGGCAGCTTTGATCAGCTCCAAATTAACTGACCAGTAAAGGAAATATTCAACGTCTGTGATCCCAGCTGGCTTCTCTCTTCTGCTCCAGGATGTGTTTTTTATTTTTTGCAGTGCAAATGTTTGTTGTGTTGCATCCTTTTTTTTTAGAAAGTTTGCAAAAGTTTTTCCTCCCCAGATAAATGTAGCCAGCATATGCTAATTATATGGAAATGAAAGCCCCATGCTAATAAGACAGTTATTCATTTCTGGTCAATTTTTTTTTCTTTGGCTACAGAAAAGAAATATCATCTGCCTCCGCAGAATTCTGTAGAAATCACCCTTCATTAAATCTAATCACCTAATGCTTTTATATACCAATTTAACACGTTTATAACTATTTTGCAGATTTTCCCCTCTCAGAATCAGCAAAATGCTCGAAGTCAGCAGATTCTGCCTGGTTCTAGTCCATGAGGGACCATAGCTTGACCCGTTTGCTACGGCTATATCTATTGCTGTGCAGATAAATGCCTAGTGTGCTTATGTAGACAGGATTCGGAGTGTTTTCTCTGCCACCCCTATTGGAAAAGGCCGTACCATATTTTCCACTGCAACACTAGGGCGATGTTAAGCCCTATCAGAACCTCTTCAACAACAGCTCCCTGATTAATAGCCTCTCACCGCCGTGCCATTCATCATCTTTAAAAGGGAGACAGAGAATAAGACGGGAGAGAAAAAGAGGATGGAGGTAAGAAAAGAGGGTACGAGGGGAAAGTGCTTACTTGAGAGACCTTAAATCATCCGTTTTTTTTTTTTTTTTCCCAAGTCCCCTCTCGCTATCTCTTTTTGCTTTTCTTCCTCTCCGCGCTCTCGATATCGCACTCCTCCAGCCGTGGTATAATCATTGCAGGTGTGAATGCGGGGGCAGATGCATTGTTGGCCCGTAGGTGAGCTGGCAGAGGTGAGGATCACATATGTCCTGTTCCCGGTCACAGCGGGGGAAAGTTAACCGCGTCAAGGTCAGCTTTCGGGCACAGGCTTATTTGTGCAGTGCACTCTTGATTTCCCTTTTAATGAATCACGCTTGCACGCTCTCACAAATTATGGGTGAATCAAGAGGTCTTTTTCAGAAATCCACCTAAGCCATTTTTCACCGGTTATTGCTCATTTCCGGAGTCGTTACGTGCCGGCCAGCGGACATCAGCAGCGGGTGACCACGGCGATTATGGCACCTACATCTTTTTAAGGAGCACAGATAAGGATGAGGAATGAGCTCTCAGGCGCTTTAGACTCCGGTCTGCTCGGCTCCCACATAGATAATGCTACAGAAATGAAGGCTCCATTACCAGTGCCGTATTTCAGCAGTTGTCGTTATGCTGCCACAGCCAGTCTCTTGAATCATGAATGGGGAACAGAGTCCAGAACACGGGCACAAGTGTGTCCATATTGCACTGCGTGTCGCTGGCAATGGCGTTGGCTCCCGCTCTGGGTCGCCACTGTGAAAATATTGGCCGAACTCTATCAGCCCAGTGTGCGCTTTGGCATGCCATCACAAATGTGCCTCTCCCGTCCTGTTTTCTTCTTCCAGTCCTGGCCTGAGACCGGGTAGGGGCAGCCCGCTAACCTCCGGGGCAGCTGGCCTGCCTGATGGGCTCGATTCATCACACCGGGGCGGGTCTGGAGAGGCCCCTTGCTTGGGCCCGTTGTTGACTTTATTGTGATAGTTATTAAATAAACCCTGATGATGGGGGAGTGATAAGAATGCTTTCAAGCCGCACCGCAGGGAGGTGCATTCCAGACGGAAAACCGGCCACTCGGGAAGGGAAAGGGGAGAGCGAGATCCCCGTTACCCGAAAGACTGATGACTCGCCCCAGGGCCTGGTCTGAATGGCGGAACGCCCCCTGCGGTGTGGCAGCGAAACATCCAGCCTACAGCGCACACAGGCTTTCATTTGCTCAGCGGGAGAGGGGCTCGCTGGGGCCGGCGGGGGCAGGCTCTTCACTCGCGGTATTAACCGACAGCCAACAGTTGGCATGAGAAAATCAGCTCGGGCCTCCCTGCTGCCGAGCAGCGGTGCGGTGGATTCTGTTGCCCTGGGGCCCGCCTGCACCCCAGCTGCTGGAGGAAGGAGCGGGATCGAGCGGAGGCCCCGGGGCCACATGAAAGAGTCCTTCAAAGTCTCTTCTCACAGAACAATAGAGGGCAGGCTGCCCTTTCTTTGCGTTCCTTCATGCTTTTTATTGCTCTTTGGGTTTTTTTCTTTTTTTCCATCAGGCCTGGTGTTTGGAGGCATTTCCTGTCAGCGGTGCCCGCTCTACCGTTGTGTGTGTTTATTTGCTGAGTTTATCTCCTCTTGTGAGTGCCAAGTCCAAAGAAGCGGAGCTGCGGGCGTTTGCTGTGTTGTGAGATGGAGACAGCTGGAGGGTAAATCTGAGATTCCCAGGTGAACCCAAATTTATGTGGAAGTGAATTACCCATGTAGTCATTCATTACCGATAAACAAATAAGTGCAAATAGGATCTAGCCTGTTTATGCAGATTTCAGGCTTCGTTATTGTCTTCTCCATTAACGCAGAGGTGGAAACCGAAGAGACTGTGCCGTCTCTCTTCACAGTTCATCCGTGTCATGATTAGTTCCTGAAATACTTCCTTCATGTAATCAAAGACAACAGAGGAGCACTTCATTCCTCAGAGGCTGCTCTTTCATAGCTTGGGGGAATTAATGGTGTTCTCCATTTACGTTTCTCTGAAGTATCAACTTTTTCTTCTAGAAGACGTTTCTTCTAAAGTTCTCGAGGAGATATAAAAATAGACACGCATGAGTCAGTAGTTGTCACCTTGTAAGAATATAGGGCTGTGAAATGAAATGCAGCTCAGATCATTTTATCTTGTTATGAAGAAAGTTTTGATTTCAGAATCTTTGCAAATCGCAGTTTGAGATGTTGTTGATCTATTTTGAAACGCAGACTGCAGCACAAACCTTGCTTTGTTTTCATTGCTGTCCGGTCTTTTTGAATAAAATGTCAGTTCTGGCCTCTTGCATAGATGGAATAAATCTTCACAAGCAGAGCTGATTGCAGTGCAAACAACAGCTAATGGAAGCAGGTATGAAAGAGACTCGTTTCACAACACATAAACAGGCATTTCTCACATCGCAATAATCAGAAGGTCTTTCTCTGGTGTGATTGTTGGGGTTTCACTTTGTGTCCTTCTCAAATGCATGAAAACATTGTTGGAGAAGTCCAGCAGTATGGGTGTTCCCTCATCCTCTGATCTCCATTATTCTCAGTAATTGCATTATCGCCTGTGATATTATTTTTTATTATGCTTTTCTGCCCTCCGTTGCTTATTGCTACTACGGCCATGCATATCGTGTGTGTGGCACTTGTCGAGCCAGCGATAATGTGGGAATGTAAATGCGCCGCGGTGAGAGGCGTGAATTGCCTTTTGAATCAGAGGGAAATGTAATAGAGAGCACGACTAGACAGAACGACTTCACCCCAAAGCAACCTTTAATCCACGTACCTGCATGTATCCGTGTGTGGCATTTTAGAGCGTAACAGACAAGCTTTTCAGCGCCTGATATTTACCGAAAATGAATTTCCACAAACTCTATTTAATCAAATGCCAGAAAATTAATTGATTTGGATTGCTTTTGCTTACCACTGCAGACTCTTCTTTTTTTTCCCTAGTACAAGTAGTGCTGATATCTTTTCCATTGGCTTGTAACTGTGTTTGCTTGGATGAAAAACAGGGTTTGCATCCACTTATTTGTAGTCCAGAATTATGATATTGGACATCCATTGGCCAATGAGAAACCTGCTATTGTTTGACTACATCTGCTGTGGATTTTTTATTCGTTTATTGCATCACTCCAAGATCAGTGTCTAGCACCTTTCAGCTTTTGAAATTTGGATTCAGTTCTAAACACGATACAGAATTGCAAAGAATTTGAATGTAACGAAGTACAGTTACGATGTATCAGTAATCAAAGAAATTTTTAACTTCAAAAGTTAGTTTAAAGGTTCACTTGATAAAGCTTTTGAAAAAAAAACAACATGAAAAGCTATAAAAAGCTTTGAAGTTCCTATATAAAGTGTTTATTTTATGCATTTCATCAAGCGTCATTTTTCATGTTTAATTTGAAAGTTCTTTCAGTTTTTAACAGGATGCAGAATTGCAGTGAATTTGAATGTAACAAACTACAGTTACAATGTATCAGTAATCAAAGAAATTCAACTGTCATTTTTAAATTGAAAAGTTAGTTTAAATGTTCACTTGATAAAGCTTTTGAAAAAAAAAAACAACAACAACATGAAAAGCTATAAAAAGCTTTAAAGTTCCTATATAAAGTTGTGTTTATTTTATGCATTTCATCTTATTTAATGAATCGGCTTTTGTGTATCAGGGTGGAAACGCATCCAAAACTCCCTCTTACCATTTCAGTTCAGCCTCCTGTATGTTGTGGCCAATTCAATTTAAATTTACAAGGCAAGCGTTTGTGAATTTCCTTTAATTCCCATTTGATTTCAGTCTGACCCAGTTCTTTCTGAACCCTCATCTTGCTCGTTCATATCCATCAAACGCACTCTCAGAGCATTCTCTAGCGCGTAAAGCGCTCGTACTTGTAAACACAGCCAATCAACTAGTTTTAATACACCTTCAGGTCTTCTGCTGGAGCGGTGGTGCGCACTGACATTGCTGTTAATTATCTGTCTAACACCTCAGACAAATGGACCTGAAAGTCCATCACCGTGACCCCGAATGAATGTCATCCGCTCACCTCTCACTCCAGCGCTTGCTAACTCACTGTAAATGGATTACGCCCACCCGCTCCACCGTTAACCCCTACTCTCTACATCCAGTCATTTTGTCTAGTCAGACGTTTAATGTTTCGCAGGGACTCGTGTGTGAGGTGCTTGAGGAAGATGTGAGGTGGTGCGTCGGATTCCCGGCGGCTCTCTCTTCACAGATCTTCTCAGCGGTCGTGCCACTTGTGCTCTGAGTGCTGCTTTCTTGAGCTCACGCCTTTTAATTTTTCAGTGTTTTGTTCCGTTTGCATAACCTCCCGGTGACCTCGCTGTTGTCAGTCTCATAAGGGCCGGTAAAATCCACCCTTTCTTTTTCTCTCTCTCGCTGCTCTCTGCTCGCTCTCTTTGTGGATTCGAGAAAATGTCTTTGTCATGAATGTAATTACAGGGTATGGATCTAATTTAAAATGCAACACGGCATAATGGCTCTCACATTGTGGACGAAGCACGGCAGGTCGTGATTTTAGAGAATTGCATACTTTGAAAGGTCATGCAGTGTTGGCGTGATCATTTGCTGGATATTATCAACAGCTATTTATCTGCGCCTTTCCTTTCTGATGTAAAAACAGCACAATATTATTACGATTTAAATAGCTGTTTTCTATGTGAATATCAATTAACCTTTAATTTACCTTTCTGATGCAAAGCTGACTTTTCAGCATCATTACTTCTCTTCAGTGTCATATGATTTTCAGAAATCATTCTAATGATTTGCTGCTTAAGAAACATTATTATCAATGTTGAAAACAGTTGTTTTTCAAGATTCTTTGATGAAAAGAACAGTGTTTACTTGAAATAGAAATCTTTTGCAACATTATAAATGACTTTACTGTCACTTTTGATCAAATAAATGCATCCTTGCTGAATGCAGCTATTCATTTTTTTGTGCATTATGGTTTTCACAAAATTCTTAGGTAGCAAAAACCTATTTTCAGCACTTCAATAAACAGTAAGGTCATGCAATGTTGTATGTGATCATTTGCTTTGATATTACCCACAGCAACAATTGTTTATCTGCAATTTTCCAACCTGAATGGCTGTTTAAGTTTTGCCTTTTATCAAATGTTAGCCTATGTCTTTGTGTGCATTGTTATCATTATCACACAGTTTTTTTAGCTAAGTGTTAATTGAGGTTAAATGTGAAGTCAGTCGTATCCGGCATGTTTTACAAATCATCTTCTAATAGCCGTCTTGTCGCATGTTTTGATTGCATGAATCTCTAAATCGATATACAATTAACAGTCTTTCCGTCGCACCAAAACGCAAACGTGCAGGAATGCGGATGGACGAAGGTAATTGTCTCTGACAGCGCAGACAAAAGCTCACTGGCCCTGAGAATGTATGCGGACAAACCTGACAGAAATTAAACATGTCAAACACGTCCTTCGATTCTCACTAGGAGAGATTACACAGTAATGCTGTGAAGGTGCTGCGCAATAGCGCCAATTCATCTGCAATTATTTTACATAATTTCTTTCCTTCCTGTCGAAGTTGTTTCAACATAATTAACATTGAGATGAAATCCTGTAGAAGGTTGATGTTTCCCATGATGATTAGCCATAATGTTTGCAACTTCACAATGTTTTAAAATAGTAGCATCCATGGCGTGAAGGAGTAAATATGAGAATTTGTTGTGTTGCTAATGGAGAGGCAGTGCATATGTGTTGCTAATGGAGGGAAAGAGACGGATTATATTTCCTGTAAATGACTCATGTGGCGTCCTCCGTGTGGCAGCTCAGATTGAATGTGCTGCTTTCGCCGTTTCGGCCGGGAAAATATTCCGTCTGACATATTCCCCCTCCCTTCTCTCTCAGATGGGCGGCCATTTAACCTCGCCACCAGGCCTGGTGCAATATTAATGCACTTAAACGTGGATGAGGTGAGAGAGGTCTGTGAAAGACAGGACCCCTGCAGGCATCGCTCCCGCACGCATGTCCCCATCTGCGCACTACCAGTCAAAGATATCTCCTGCTCGCATTTATTTAATCAAAAATGCAGTAAAAATAGCCAAATATTATTATAATTTAAATGAACTGTGTTCTATGTGTATATATTGTAAAATTGAATTTATTTCTGTGATCAAAGCTGAATTTTCAGCAGTCTTGAGTGTCACATGATCCTTCAGAAATCATTCTAATAAGCTGATTTGCTGCTCAAGAAACATTTCTGATTATTAGCAATGTTGAAAACAGTTGTGCTGCACAATATTTTTGTGAAAACTGATACATTTTATTTCACAGATTGCATTGTTACATTATAAATTATAAATAAATAATGTAATGTTTTTTTTTTCTCTCTTTTTAGCTCATCACAAACATTTAAATTGTTGTGTATTACTGTTTTCACTGCTAATAATCAGAATTTTTTTTCTTAAGTAGCAAATCAGCATATTAGAATGATTTCTGAAGGATCATGTGACTGAAGACTGGAGTAATGATGCTGAAAATTCAGCTTTGATCACGGAAATAAATTACATTTTAACATGTATTCACATAACAAACAGCTGTTTTACATCGTAATATTATTTAGCATTTTTTACTGTATTTTTGATCAACTAAATGCATCCTTGCTGAGCAGAACAATTTTTAAACGCATTACAAAATCGCAATTATGCCGGTAGTGTAGGTTATCACCGCTGATTAGCAATTATGTTTCACGTGTGTGATGTTGTGTCAGGCGTCTGCCTTTGAACGTTGTGAATAATGCTCAGAATTGAAACAGAATCTATCTTAAAGCAGATTAAGGGATAAAGGTGTGTTTATTTGAAAGCCACAACCCCAGAAATTCCCCTTCAAATACCTGCCTGTGTGCCAGAAGCTCCTGGAACCTGTGCAGAATTTTGATCTGTGGGAAGAGTGACGGGGAGGCGCGCGGAAAGGCCAGTGACCGCGTGTGAGAGTGAATAATGAATAGGAATCCGTTCGGGGGGAAGTTGGGGAGAGAGATGGAGGGAATGATAGGCGGAGAAAAAAGAGTTTTAGCAAGAAAGAGCTTGGCGTAACAGTTAAACCTGGCAGGATTACGTGAACTCTGAAACGCAGGGCCTTTGGGATGTGCCCTGCCTCTCTCCACACGGTCATGTGACACGCTAAGGCAACCAATCAGAGTGTTTCCGTCACTCATTCTCATCTATCCTGACCTGACCCGTTTCGTTTAGGCATTCACGTCAACAAATGTTCCAAACGGGGCGTAATTAATAATTTATTATTATTATTATTTTGTTACATTACACATGCTCACCAGCACTAATTTTCACTCTCGTTTGGCACTTGGCGAGTGTTAATTTTAAACTCTGGATGCATGTGTATATGCTTACAACTATAAAACAGCACAAACTCGCTCCTCTCCTCCGAAGGTGTTTTTCATGATGGTCTTTGACATCCGCAGGCGCTGGAGAGCAGGAGCTGTTAGGGTGGGCCGCCGCTCCACACCAGCAGGTCACTTTACATTCATGTCAAAGTCAGCGCGGGGCCTGAAGGGCGTCGACCGTGGCCTCGTTGTGACTTGCAGAGTCTCTGGTAGGGTGCTGTTGTCATGGCGCTATATGAAGTCATCAGTACTGCGTGATTCTATCAGTCCAGACCATAACGCTCGCCCGACAAACCCCCCCGCCAATACGTTCCGCCGCCCACCGGCCCACTTCCATTAGCACCTTTAGAAGCTTCAGCTGTGATTGAAGTGACAAAGATGGCTAATATTGCACATTAATATTTCATACGTGCAGAAAAATCCATGCATGTACCCGTCATTTTCTGTGGGTGTCGAATATACGTTATCATTCAAAATAATGCATCCTTGCACAGCGGCAGGCCGGATGTCGTAGTCCATTAAAACAAACTGTTTCTTTCCACTTTTAGAGTAATGAATCTCTGGTATGAACTTCATCTACAATCAAGTGATTAATTATAAGTTCTAATGGCAGCATTTGTGGTGGTATTCACTAGTAATTTAAATTATATTGTAGTATTAAGAGCTTGTGAATATCTAAAATATATTAAATATAGTAAACATTTAGTGTGTGTGTTTGTGTGTGTGTGTGTGTG
>JAHKKF010388826.1:0-12423 GCA_019740295.1 Labeo calbasu | reverse complement strand
TTTTTTTTTTGTCTGTGTACCACAGGACCCAGAGTATGAGGTGTGGTTCCTGGTGGAGGTCTATAAAGTGGGTGAGGGTGCCACCATAAACCAGACTGCCCGTTTTGCCAATGTAACCATGCTGGAGAGTGATGACCCACGGGGACTGGTGTACTTTGCCCAGGGCTCCAGACTACCTGTGGTCACCCTCAAAGCCACAAGCATCAGTCTGCAGGTCTACAGGGATGCCAGTACAGCATCAGCTATCTCTGTGAAGTACCGCATGCAGGTGAGATTCGTTTGGAAAAGGAAGCATCTCACAAGAAAACAAAAAATATTCAGTAAACACAATAATGTAGAATTTAGAAGCAAGAGGGAAAAGAGAATTCGTATACAATACACACTCAGTAAGTATGATTTAGTGCTTAGCTTATTGCTGAAAATTCAGTTTTTGTTATTAATTGCTCATTTGATGTAATCAAAGAGCAGCTGCATGTCAATCTACCACTACCCAGCCTACACCCATCTCTGACCCCATTACATAATGTGACCTCATTAGTGATTAGAGGACTGAGATGATGTCAAATTCATGAGCTAAGATGATGAATGTAGAGAAGATAAGAGCTATGAGCAATTAGGCCGCTGAGTTCCCAGCAGACACTTCAAAGGCAATATATATGGTTGCATAGTTTAACTGGAAAAGTAGGATTTGACATGTCGAATATGGTTTTAACGCCCAAAAGTCTGTGGGAATGCTTTCTCACGCCTTTTTTTTCTCTCTTTTTGTCCCTATGGAACACTCTTTCCTTTCCTTAATTTGTGTGTGTTTCCTTGTGTACTGTTTCACTTATAGGCAGAAGGAAATACTTTTCATTTCCGGTATGTTACACACTTCAAAGGAAAAAATGAAACGTTTATCGTCTCTCTGCAAGTTAAAAATATCTACATTTTAAAGTTGTAACTGTCCACCTCTGGCTCTGTGTATTCTGTTACTTTAAAATGTCTCAGAAAATGTATTTTTGGTCTAAATATCAGACTATTAACTGTGTTTTGTGCCATCTGCTCTCACAGGAGCTTCAGAAAGCGGAGTCTATTGGACCCACTCTGATCTGGCCTGCTGTGGCAGGGCAGGACTTTGTCATGGCGGAGGGCACCCTGACTTTTGAAATTGGACAGAGAAGTGCCGGTCTGGATGTGGCTCTCACGCCGAACATTGGTTCTTCCAACCCAACGCCCAAACGGTTCCGCGTGGCTCTCTCTGATGCCACTGGTGGTGCACGGGTTCACCCAGAATTCGGGCTGGCTAACATCACCCTGGTTTCGGACTCAGAGGCTCAGGCAATATGGGCCCTGCTGGACCAGTTACATCAGCCTCTTGATGAGACCATCATCAATCGGGTACTGCAAGGGCTTATCAATAAAGTTAGTAAGGACATCACTCCAGAGCAGCTCACTGCAGTGTTAGATGCACTAAACAAGGTAAGCAAATGAGGAAAGATTGTGTGTTTGACACTCAGACTTCCAGAATTTACTCACCACCGTGTCATCCAAGATGTTCATGTCTTTCTTTTTTCAGTTGCACAGAAATGAAGGTTTTTAAGGAAAACATTACAGAATTTTTCTCTGTGTAGTGGACTTCAGTGGTGGCCGACTGTTCGAAGGTCCAAATTGCAGTTTCAATGCAGCTTCAAAGGGTTCTACATGATCCTAATTGAGGAATAAGGGTCTTATCCAACAAAACAATTAGTCATTTTCTAAAAAAATAAATATTTATGTTTTTTTTTTTTTTTAACCACAAATGCTCATTTTGTTTCAGCCTGACCTCTTGCATTATGTAATGATGTTAGAAAGGTCACACATGACGTAGACTGAAGTACCAGCCCAGTGTTTACAATGCGAACTTGCAATGAAAGTCAAACGCCCTTTACATAAAAAGGTAAAACAACGATGTCGGACGATTTCGAAGTTGGAGGAGAAAATGAGATGGATTTTTTCGCCGTACCCAACCTTTTTAAACCGAAGTACACAGATGAAGAGCTAAGACCTTTCCAACATGATTACATAACATGTGAAGAAAAGAAAATTACTGATTGTTACGCTAGATAAGACACTTATTCCTCGGCTGGGATCGTGTAGTGCCCTTTGAAGCTCCACTGAAACTGCAGTGTGGACCTCTAACCTGTTGGCACCCATTGGAGTCCACTATATGGAGAAAAATCCCGGAATGTTTTCCTCAAAACACTTAATTTCTTAACATGAACATTTTGGAAGACATGAGGGTAAGTAAATTTTCAGGAAATTTTTATTCTGAAAGTGAACTTCTCCTTTAAGGAGAAACATAAAAAAAAGTTTCCTGAAGTTAACTCAATCTGAGAAAAAAACTTTTTGAGGATGTTCTCATGTGACTAAATAATGACTTCATTCCATTTTAAATTTTTTTTAATTATTACTTTTATTCCACAAGGGTGTATTCAATTGATTAAATGTGACAGTAAAGACATTTATAATGTTACAGAAGATTTATGTTTAAAATAAATGCTGTTCTTTTGAAGTTTCTATTCATCAATGAAATCCTGGGGAAAAAAGTAGTGATTTAATCAAAAACAAGCATGCAGCATAACTATTTCCAACATTCATAATAATATGAAATTAGCTTGATGCCTAAGTCATCATATTAGAATGATTTCTGATGGATCATGTGACACTCAAGTAACTTTAAGGAGTAAAACTGGAGAATCACAGGGCTAAATTATGTTTTAAAACATTAAAATAGAAAACACATATTTTAAAAGTTTTTTTCCTGGATTTTAATCAAATAAATGCAGTCTTGCTAAGCAAAGACCTTAGAACAACAACAAAAAAAAAAGAACAAAAAAAAAGAAAAAAAGACCCAATACTTTTGAACATTAGTACATGTTTATTCAGCGAATAATAAACATGTTTATCTGGTTTCAGACAGGCGAGAATTTATTTACAGTTTTCCGTATCTTGCACATTTTTGGAATACAGTGCTTCAGGAAATCCAGCTTTTCTAAAAACAATGAGGGGCCACATATTGGCCCCCAGAGATCAATTAAGACAGCTTTCCTTACAATGCTTTTTTGTTCCTTAAGTTCATAGAAATCTTTTATCTAGGGAATACTATGCTTGTATGTGCAACCACAAGGCTCCACTGTGTCTTTTCAGTTAATCTGTACTGTTTTATTACTGAAAACAAAGTAACACCCAAATTGCTTCACACTATTAGTACTACAATATAAGCAAATTAAGGTTTTTGAGATATAAACATTGGTTTGATTTAAGTTCTCTTTTCACAATAAATAACTAAAACTAGTTGTTAAGGTCAGACTACTAATACTTATATTTATTTTTCTCAATTTTAACTATAAACAAGAATACCCCTAAAGTTGTGATCACATTAGCAATAATGATTTGTGTTGGTCAGTGCGGTGAATTCGCATGACCAACGTAAACATTAACATAATTTGCATGGGTAGTTTTTTTGTCCCATAGTAGGAAACTCTCTCCCAATCACAGTTTCCTATATTGAAATGAATGGATTTTGTCTGCACCATTTTGTAGAGCAATGGTAAATGTAATTGCACGTTAATCACATCCAGAATATCCTAAAAATGTAATGGCAGCCACCCACAAACCAAAGCATTGCAGCGCCTCACACGGTTTCTAAATGTGATTCTAAAATTGATGATGTATTATAATGAAGTTTCCATCTTTTCAAACTTCCTTTACAGATTCTAAATGATGCTGAGCAGATTCCACTAAAAGACAGCAGCCGTGGCTTGACCTATGACCTCTTGTGTGCAATGGCGAACCCCACCCGAGCGGACACTCGAGGTCTGAGCCAGCTTGCTGAGGTGGCGGAGCGTTTTGCCTTCAGCCTGCTCACAGACGTTGCGTGTGGAGCAGAAGGAAAGAGGTGAGATCTATTTATTGGTATTATTTTTCTGTTTTTGCTGTTTTGTTTTTACATGCACTAATTGTGTCTATACTCCAGAGGCACAACCATACTGGATACCTGCCCGTATTTCACCATAGCTGCTCACCACTGGTACCCCACTCAGATCAACGGCCACACATATACAGGGAAAAACTCAGACACATTCACCCTGCCCGAGACCCTGCTGGAAGTACCAGCCCTCCCTGCGGACAGCATGGCCCCCTCTGCTTGCCGTAAAGTGCACTTCACAGAGTACAGTACTGAGCACTGGTTCCTCACCAACACAAAAGCCAGTGCATTAAATGACAAGGTGAAAGAGTGTTTCACCGTATCCCTCAGTGCATTAGTGTTCAACACAGATTTTTGTATGTGCTGTAGACAGTTTCACAAATGTGAATTTGGTTTTGTCCCACAAGTGTCCAGCAGATGACACTGTTGAGTTGGACATTTTAAGTCATCTCTATTTCTTTCTCAGTGTGTAATTGTGACTTTTACATGTTATGTGTGGATTCCTCTGGATAGGGCATTTATACTGATTATGATTTTATTTGCACCTTTTGGAAAATGGCAACTTTTAGTGTTTTTAATAGTCAAATTCCCTCTCGATAATCTGTATATGTGACCCTGGACCACAAAACCAGTCATAAGGGTCAATTTGTGCAAATTGAGATTTATAAATCATCTGAAAGCTGAATAAATAAGCTTTCCACTGATGTATGGTTTGCTATAATAGACCAATATTGGGCCGAGATACAACTATTTGAAAATCTGGAATTTGAGGGTGCAAAAAAATCAAAATATTGAGAAAATCACCTTTAAAGTTGTCAGATGAAGTTCTTAGCAATGCATATTACTAATCAAAAATTAAGTCTTGATATATTTACAGTAGGAATTTTACCAAATATCTTCACGGAACATGATCTTTACTTAATATCCTAATGAGTTTTGGCATAAAACAAAAATCGATAATTTTGACCCATACAATGTATTTTTGGCTATTGCTACAAATATACCCCAGCGACTTAAGAGTGGTTTTGTGGTCCAGGGTCACATATGTGTGTGTTTGTGCAGGTTTTCTCAGTCAGTCTTCATGGCAGAGGCGCTAAACCTCTTGTTGACGGTCAAGAGGTTGTTTACCGCATACACACTCCTGACCGACGTGGAAAACCTCTCCAATCTCTGTGCCTCCTGTGGAATCAGGCTGCCGAGAGGTAAATACAAAACACAAACACGTGCGTGTAGTTATTGAATTGTTCCATGGCAGAACTTTAGATGTTTTTATGAAGTTAGAATCGTTTATTATTTACAATCGTATTACACACATGCATTCTTTTAGTCTTCAATCATACTTGAAAGCACATTTGGGATTACGTGCCTGTTTACTAAAAATCCTCATCCAAATGAACTTGACAGACCATCTGGTGGTAAAGTTCTGACCTTGTCCATGTATTTCACAGTCTTTGGTGAGACAGACAGTGTGTACAGTGGAGCTTAAGGGTCAGGGCTCATGGCCTGCCATGACGAAGTCTTTTGAGGCCTGTCTCACACATTCTTTAGGACGTGTGTGTGTGTGTGTTTGAATGAGAAGGTCCAGTATGTTCTACGGGTGTGTTCTTGGCCAGGAAGCCATTCTAGAGGACGTTGCACAGCTTTTAGCCTAGAATATTCGCTGTACAGTTTGTTCCTGAATTCTCTCCGGATTTGGGTTGATGTAAAACAGATGCCTCACAGAATATGCTTTAGATAACAGATTTTATAAATATTATCTTTTTCTTCTTAACTTCGGGACCTTTTCTCAGTTTCATAACCATTTATTATGCATTTGTGATACATTGTAGTATAAACGACACCCTAGAGCAACTAAATGATTCCTTCAGCAAACTAATCTCAGTGACAGCTTAATAGCTGGAATTCAGAGTAATGAGAGATCATTTGGAATGATAAATTGGTGTGTTACATAAGTTTAATTTAGACAAACAGACAGTCAAGTCCAATTTAACAGCTTTCTGTGTTTTCCCCATTGGGTGAGATTTGTCGCACTGAACTTAATCTTAAAATGTCTTGAAAGATTGTCGAACTCCTCCAACCAAATTCTCATGTCACAGCCTGAACCAACAACACACTGAACCTTCGTGTTCAGTGAAACATTTGCCTCAGTACTAGGAATAAATATGAATTAGAGAAGCTCAATACATTGGTTCAATAACGGTAATTAATGACTAATTTTAGTTCACACTGTTATATTTTAAATTGATTTAGACAAACAGTATAGAACAATTACAACTTTTTACAACATCATTATAAATTGTAGTGTCACTAGTGGTGCAGAAATAATATACAGTTGAGGTCAAAAGTTGACATACACCTTGCAAAATCTGCTAAATTTTAATTTTACCAAAATAGGAGGGATCATACAAAATGCATGTTACTTTATATTTAGTACCAATATATCACTCAAAAGATGTTTACATATAGTCCACAAGAGAAAATAATAGTTACATTTATAAAAATCACCATGTTCAAAAGTTTATATACACTTAATTCTTAATACTGTTGTTACCTGAATGATCCACAGCTATTTTTTTTTTTTTTAATAAATGATAGTTGTTCATGAGTCACTTGCTTGTCCTAAATTGTTAAACTGCCTGCTGTTCCTGTCCCACAAATTCTTTGGTTTTTCATCATTTTTGTGTGTTTGAACCCTTTCCAACAATGACTGTGTGATTTTGAAACCCATCTTTTCACATTGAGGACAACTGAGGGACTCATATGCAACTATTACAGAAGGTTCAAACATTTTTTTAATAAAATTTTTATTTTGCCTAAATATCTTTTTTTTTTTTTTTCATTTAATACTGCCCTTTAGAAGCTACAGAAAACACTTACATGTTTCTCAGAAGACAAAATAAGTTTAATTTACCCTGATCTTCAAATTCAAAAAGTTTTCACCCCTAGCTCTTAATGCATCGTTTTTCTATCTGAAGCATCAGTGAGCGTTTGAACCTTCTGTAATAGTTGCATATGAGTCCCTCAGTTGTCCTTAGTGTGAAATGATGGATCTCAAAATCACACAGTCATTGTTGGAAAAGGTTCAAATACACAAAAATGCTGAAAAACTAAAGAATTTGTGGGACATGAATGATTTTTCTGAAGAACAGCAGGCAGTTTAACTGTTCAGGACAAACAAGGGACTCACGGACTATCACAAAAAAAAAAAAAAAAACAGCTGCGGATCATTCAGGTAACACAGTATTAAGAATTAAGTGCATGTACATTTTTGAACAGGGTCATTTTTATAAATTCAACTATTACTTTCTCTTGTGGACTATATGTAAACATCCTTCTGTGAAATATCTTATTCAGGTCAGTACTAAATAATAAATAACATTCATTTTGAACGATCCCTCTTATTTTGGTAAAATAATGAACATTTTGCAGATTCTCCAAGGTGTATGTAAACTTTTGACCTCAACTGTACTTCACATTGAAACTTGCATCAAAAAAAGAAAATGTGACGTTATATGTGGCTTGTCATAATCATTTTGGTATGATTTCTCCTGTCCAGTTGGCTGTCTGACGGTCAGTTCTGTCGTGTGGTGGACGACAGTCAGAATTTTGTGGAGTGTGCATGTACGCATCTATCCGTCTACACAGCATATGCCGAGACATCAAGTTTGGCTTCATTCAATGAGGCCTTCTATGCTGCTGGCTTCATTTGTATCTCAGGTAACTCATTACGGTCTACATGATTGTGAGGGTAGAAATCCCACCAAGAAATCATGCATTGCTTGTATCATTAAGATTCTGTACAGTATATATCTGTCTTTCACCCGCAGGGTTTGCCTTGGCCGTTGTAACTCATGTGCTGTGCTCTAGATTCCTAATGTTCGCTGCCAAACTCCTCACACACATGATGGTGGCCTGCTTAGGGACTCAGGTAAGACACAACCTAACCAGTAATGTGGTCAACCAGTTACATATCGATGGGAAATATGAAAATTCTGTTGTTATTTACTTACCCTCATGTCGTTCCAAACCCGTAAGACCTTCGTTCATTTTCGGAACACAAATTAAGATGTTTTCGAAGTTTTCGATGTAGATGTTTGAAATCCAAGAGCTTTCTGACCCTGCAAAGACAGCAATGCAACTACCACGTTGAAGACCCAGATTGGTAGTAAGGACATGGTTAAAATAGTCCATGTGACATCAGTGGTTCAGAACCAGGGTCAAAAAGCGCTTGAAATTCATCAAAAAAATCTTAATTTGTGTTGAAAGTGTTATGGTTTGTGTTTTATGGGTTTGAAATGTCATGAGGGTGAGTAGTTAATGACAGAATTAAAATTTTTGGGTGAACTATCCCTTAAATTAACTAGACCAACAATAAACCTGCATGTAAATTCATGCTGGCCTAATTGTTCACTTCAATTCCCATTGTTCCTGTAATAAATTCATTTGTCTGGTGTGTTACGTCAGTATCGTACAGTGACTGATAATGTGGTGGTCAGGCTGAAATCCACTTACAGTCAGTGCTTGGGAATCAGTATCAGGATCTAGGACGCTGCTCCAAAGAAATGTGATACAGCTGTGACGTCAACATGACGCTTTTTGCTGCGTAATGTGGCCTAGTTTACTGTGAGGATGTTTGGCTTGTCTTTGAGCAAGTAAAGGTGCAGTGTGATGTTGCTGAGTCCCAGGAGTTGTGTTAAATTTAGTAAAAGCTTAAAGTGGATGTTTGGGGCATGCGTTGAATGATATGTCGAGATGATCGTACAAAAAGCATAAGGCATTACAGTTCTTTTTTCTGCTTGTGCGTCAGTGACATCGTACTGTAACCTGAATACACAAAGACGCTATCAGAAACTACTGCACAAGTCACGTCTGTTGAAAACAGTGATTTAAAGTAGATAACTCAGGTTTGGGTTAGTTTTGCGTGAATGGACAGGTGTTGAAGGTGTCTTTTTGCACGTATCTCTTTCAGACCAAGCACGTCGGGAAACCCAAGAACTTCAGCAAGCCTTTAGATTCAAATGTGCACGGTTGTACCCGTTTAGATTCGGTGAGGGGGGACAGATAACATTTTCTAAGAAATATGTCATTGCAGCTTGGGCGAACACATCCAAATGGGCTAGACTGTTAAGCCCTGACAACCGAACTATCCAAAGAAGAGGGGGGTCATTTAGTCAGTGGTCTGATACCTGTGGACCGGAGTGGGAATTTTCCACTGGTCCTGCTCACTTATAGAAAAAGAAGAAAACAAACATGGCTCTACTTAACAGGGCTCAGAAAAACCCTGTCGCATTCTGTCATCCGTTAATTGTTTCGCTTTTCTTTACCTCGACGATGTTGAATGGAAAATTCCAGTCTGGCCATCCCAAGAAGTCATGCGTCATACAGGTTCGGTACCGACAACAGCTGGACTCATGTTTTGTCAGAGGTTGTTAATAGGTTGTAAGATAAATATCCTCTAGGCTTGGAAAAGGATTTGGTCGTTTTGAAGTTGATTCCGGACTTCCCAGCAAGCACATGTGCTTCACTGTGATGTCTGAGAAAGAGTGCATCATCTCGATATTAATGTGTGCTATTTAAAGTGTTATTTGTGTACAGTCATTTGATGAACATCTTTAAAAGAGTATTTGCGCACAATCTACATCAGGGAAGCAAAACATCTTCCATATGTCAGTCTAACATCTGATAGGTTTTTGCAGCATGTTACAAATATTTTAAACAAACAAATGACAAATGTCATCTTCCAGACGAAAACTGAAGTACTCCACACATAAATAAAAATTTTGTCGTTCACGCTCATTTCGTAACTGTGTTGTTTCTGTCTTCTTTGGATTATACATACATAGACACACACACACAATACAGTCAAACCAAAATGTATTCAGTCACAGTTTATTCACTATAGTTTGGAAATGATAATAAAATATGACAGGAACTTAGAGTTAAACATGAGTTAATCTTGATAATGTCAGATAACTTTGATAGAAAGGTATGTATTAAATTACAATCAACCAAAAATTCGTACAACTGTTAGTATGACAGTATTTACACAACTATCAATACTTTGTTGACCAATTACCAAGCAATGCTTAGTTTTGTTCAGTCTGTGGTGTTAAAAGGTTGCATTAGCAGTTTAAGAAAAAAACACTTCGGCAAAACATGGTCAGGTCAAAGTGTCTGAATAATTTTAGGTCCCAATTTTTTATCATTTTACTGGTAGTCCACTGTATGAAGAATTTTTGGGTATAAAATGTCACCGTTTACTTTATTTTGCTATACTCACTTACATAAATGAACTATAGTGTCCTGCACCCACCAGTAAAAAAAATATCCAAAATATATCTGGTGTCTGAATAAGTTTTCGTTTGACTATAAACTATATTCCATGACACAAAAACAGTATTATTAATAAAATTATAGTGGAGTTGGGCATCCACCATGATACTCGCTGTGGGTAATTCCACAAATGGAGTAATAAAAACGTGAAACGGTTATCACTAAGTTCTGATGTCACTAGAATGTCACACTCCTCTCAGCCAATCAGATTTGGGGACCAAAAAGAACTGTTATGAGTGTGTGTGTGTGTTTGTGTGTATTAGGGATGCAACAATACAGCTAGTCCACGGTTCAATACGTACCTCGGTTTTTAACCACGGTTTTCGGTTCGGTCCGGATATCTTGCCACTTCAAAGTGTTTTTTTTTTTGCAACAAATTAACAAAATACTCCCATTAACCTCTGTACACTGGAAAAGTGTGGTTTAGTATATGTCCGTTTAATTTTTCTTTGGAGAGAGGTATTATTTATTAAATTTTTGTGCAAAATAGGATGGCTTTCAAGCGTACTGGATGCCAGAGGGCGCCCTCGTGCAGAAAATCCACATATGCGTCAAAGCAGTATCATTGATGACGTTCTGTTCCAGTTTCTCTAATATGGCTAAAGGCGTTGCTATTGCTGTAACTGAATGAAAACAAGATATAACGTTAAACGTTTTGAATGATGAAATGTAAGGACAATAAACACTCGTCTGCAGTAATATGTTATCTGTGTTCTTCAAGCCATCTTGTGTATTTTCATAAGCCATTGCTAATTGACATACATAGAATACGAGTATAGTAAAATAATTTATTGTCTGCCTCATTCTGTGATAAGAATCCACATCAGATCACATAAGTAAGTTATTTCAAACACTCGACTGATGTTGTGAATTAAAAACAAGTTATAATGTTTTTTATAACTTTTTTTTTAATAATTTTTTTGTTGGATAACAGGTTTAGAAAGGCTTATCATTGCATGTCATTAGAATGGAAGATGCTCTGCATGTTGCTTTTTCAAATATAAGTGGGGAAGCGTTTCCTCATTTCAGCACGTAAAATCACAGGCACACACAGCAAATTCCGAGAAGGAAGTTATTTAAATGCAAAACTGAAAAACCGCAGTTTGCAAGCGCATATTGAACCGTGGATGTCGTACCAAACGGTTCGATATTAAATTGAGAATTGTGACATCCCTGGTGTGTATCCCCATATACTGGAAGTCAGTGGGTCCAATGTTGTTTGGTTCCCACTTACCTTTAGTTTTGAAACAACATGAGAGTAAGTAATGGTTACAGAATTTTGAGTTTTGTGTGGACTGTTACTTTAGTTTGAGTCTTGGTAACACACAAATGTGCCCAAAAGTCTGAACCCAGTAGTAAAATGCTTGTATTTGTTTCTAATTTAATATGATTTTTAGAATTGTAAATTGTATTGTCACAATAAGAATTTGAGTAAAAAGTTACAGTAATTCATAAATGTAATTTCTAAAATTAATTTATTTTCTGAAATGCAACATTAAGTTACCAAAGGCATTGCATTACTTTTTCTGTATTTCAGTCAATTCAGTCTACAATCTTTATATAGCTTTGACTTTTTGGAACGTTTTAGACTTTTATAGAAGTTTTGTTGCAAAAAATACGTAGGGCCCTATGATTTTGCAATGCAGAAAACGCAGATGGAATCTAGTCATAAAAATGGAATTTACTCTATAACAAGGAATGTCAGGAATTAATATCAAAAGTAGGTCAGTACACTTAAATCAAAAAGTGATATATACTAGTGTCTGTGAATATTAAACCGCAAAAGACTATTTAAATATAAATCCTGTATGTTCTGTGCACATGTGTAAATGAATGGCACAGACACGTGGTTTCATTTACTACACAATTACTGAAGCAGGCATGATGCTGCCTCCGCTGTCTCATTATATGACAGTATGAACACTAGAAATTAATCTCCAGTGAGCTCTGTGAGTCTCTTCGTAAGCATTTTACCTCTTTAATCGTCATGTTGTACACACACACAAACAGAAACTAAGGTCTTCACGGCAACTCGTCAAAATAAAAGTTCTGATTAACTTGAACAAATTGTGACAGAAATTCATTTTCATGTATTTAACTGTGAAAATAGAGTACAGAAAAATTTAAATGGAAAAAAAAATATA
>JAHKKF010388779.1:0-10621 GCA_019740295.1 Labeo calbasu | reverse complement strand
AACCGAGACAAAAAGGCAAAACAAAGCAAAACAAACAAAAATAAATTAATAAACAGACGGACGCAGACAAAGCAAAACAACAAAGCAAAGCAAAACAACAAAAAGCAAACAAAGGCAAAACAAAGCAAAGAAAAACAACAACACAAAAAGGCAAAAAGCAAACAAACAAAAATAAACTAATGCAAAGACAGTGAGGCAGACAAAGCAAAGCAACAAAAACCAAAACAAAGCAGGAAAAAAAAAACTAATCACGTATACAAGCAAATTAAAAACAATCAAGGAAGTAACAAAAAGTAAAGCAAAGCAAAAACAAAACAAATAAAAACAACACATAAATAACTAAAAAGACAATTTGAATAAATGCTACATTTATGACAAAATTTTGGCTGTCCTGCCAAATTAAACTATAAGAGGGGATTAAAAAAAAAGAATTTCCTTTCTTTAAGGATAGTAGAACTATACATCATGCCAGCTGCCCATATTTACTAACAATATCCCTTTTTAACATGATTATCAAAAGGTTATACAGCTATTGTAGAAAATAAACATGCTTATTTCTGGTGCTGCTGTGATGCAGCAGACTACACAACTCAATTTAACGCAGAGGAGAATTATCTGTTTAAATTGAATTGGCTGCTCTGTGCTGAGGTGGGTCTGCTTATGGCGGCTGCTGCATTGTGGGAGATGGGAAAGGACGATCATATTTCTCTGCAGAGGGGAAGCTCTCGGGGGAAGAGCTTTACTTTCTGCTGTCTAATGCTGCGGTGGACCGGAGTACTGGCTGTGGAAAGACCTGAATAGGGCAGCTATTACATTAACGTTATGCCACAGAAACCTCTGGGAACTTTGTGATTCCACTTCAGAAAATCACTAACAGCCTTTTATTGCCACCCACCATCATGCTGTTAAAAGCTACAGCAGGATTTATTGCTTAAGGTGCTTGAGGGACCATAAAGTAGTAGTTTACTGTAAGATCCAAAGGTGACACTGAGGCTGTCCTTGTCTTCCATTGGTTCGGCTGAACAGGTAGATCCATCGCAAATTAAAAGAAGAGTATAAGATGGAGGAGAATGGAGAGAAGGTCCAGATTGATTTTTTTCAGCCACTGATGAATGAATCGCTAAAGTTTTGTAAATGAAACAAGAACATGAAGGACAGTTGGTTCAATATACTCTAAGAATCTAGGTTGTGTTTAATTTTCAAGACCATTTGTTGGGTGTAACTTGCTGTCAGATACACAACTGCTTGGGTGAAAAAACATAAAGCCACTATTACGTAATTTGTTGCATAAATTACAGAGCCACTAAGGGGAAATTGTGAAAAAAAAAAAAATTATGAGATGTGAGGAAAAATTACATTTTAATGCTTTTGCATTCTCTCACAACACATTTGCATTCTCTTGCAAAAGTATTGCGCTCTCCCCAAAAAACTCTTCTCCTATAAAACACTTGCATTATCTTGCAAAAGTATTGCGTTCTCTTTAGAAACTTTGCATTTTCTCACAAAAAAGTAACTCTCGTAAGTATTGCATTCCCCCAAGTAACATTGCGTTCTCTCACGAAAATATAGTTTTCCCAAAAATGTAGCATTTTCTTGCAAGTTTTGTTCCCCTAACAGTACTGTATTCGCCCGAGAAACACTGTTCTCTTACAAAACTATTGCCTTCTCCTGAGAGACTTTGTTCTCTCTCCAAACATTTGCATTCGCTCTCAAAAGTGTCGTGTTCTCCCAAAAGTACTGTTTTCCCAAAAAACTTTGTTTTCTTGTAATAAAGTGTTGTTCTCTAGCACAAGTATTGCATTCTCTTTAGAAAATTTGTGTTTTCTCACAAAAAAGGATTGTTCTCCCAAAATTATTGTTGCCCAAGCAATGTTAAATTCTCACAAGTATTGCGTTCTCCTGAAAAATATTGCGTTCTCCTGAGAAACTTAATTCTCTCGCAAAACATTTGCATTCTCTCTTACGTGTTGCATTCTCCCAAAAGTATTGTTCTCCTAAGAAATGTTGCATCCTCTCACAAAAATGTTGTTTTCCCAAGAAATATGGTGATCTCTAGTAAGTTTCGCGTTTCCCCAAAAGAACTGCATTCCCCGAGAAACAATGTTCTCCCGCAAAACATTTGCATTCTCTGGCACAAGTATTGCATTCTCCTGAGAAACTCTTGCTTTTTCTCACAAAAAAAGTATTGTTCTCCCAAAATTATTGCATTCCCCCAAGTAATGTTGCATTTTTCCACTTAAATTTAGTTTTTCCAAGAAATTTAGTGTTTCCTCCCAAAAGTTTTGCATTCACTCAATAAACTTTGTTCTCTTACAAAACATTTGCATTTTCTCAGAAAAGTATTGTGTTCTTCTGAGAAACTCCGTTCTCTTGCAAAACATTTGCTTTAGTGGTGCATTCTTCAAAAAGTATTGTTCTCCTAAGAAACTTTGGATTCTCTAGCAGAAGTATTGTGTTCTCCTGAGAAACTTTGCGTTTTCTCATGAAAATATTTTCTCAAAAAAATTGGTGTTCTCTTGCAAAAGTGTTGTACTCTCCCAAAAGCATTGTTCCCCCAGGAAACGTTGCGTTCTCGCACAAGTATTGCGTTCATCTGAGAAACCAAGTAATGTTGCATCCTCTCACAAAAAATGTTGTTTTCCTAAGAAATATACTGTATGGTGTTCTCTTGCAATATGGTTCTCTAGCCCCAAAAGTATTGCCTGACAAAAAAACTATTGTGTTCTCACAAAATTATTGCATTCCCTCCAGGTAACGTTACGTTCTTTCTCCTGAGAAATTTGGCATTTTCTCGCAAAAGTTTTGTGTTTCCCCAAAAGTACTGCATTCCCGAGAAACTTCTCCTACAAAACATGTTTTCTTTTGCAAATGTATTGGGTTCTCCTCAGAAACTGTTCTCTTACAAAATATTTGCATTCTCTCTCAACAATTTCCCCAAAAGTAATGTTCTTCAAAAGAAATGTTGCATTCTTTCACAAAAGTATTTTTCTCCTGAGAAACTTTGTGCTTTCTCCCAAGAAACTGTTCTCTAACAAACTATTCGCATTTTCTTGCAAAAGTATTGCATGCTCCCAAGAAATGTTGCATTCTTTCTCAAAAGTATTGCGTTTTCCTAAAAGTAATGTGGTCCCCCAAATAAGGTTGCATTCTCTCACAAAAATATTTTCTAGAAAACTTGCCATTCTAATGAGATGGGATCTGGCGCAACTTTACCGCTTCACAAGGTGCATGGAAACAAGTGTGATTACTTATAAAAGGGCAAATAATATAAGGAATAGATTTGTAAAACATGTTCTACAAAACAAATTTCACAAATTACCAATACAGGTCAGGTTTTATTGGGCAGTTTTAAATGTGACAATTGTGTTAACTTGTGAATTCACAACAATGTTGTTTTTTAAGCATCCTGATGATAAAACTCCTATTTTTATCAAGGGTAAGACATGTATGACAAATAATGCAATAAATAAAAAGAATCTAAAGAGTCCTGTTGCCAGACATTTTTGGGAATGGACCCACAAAATGACATCTTTCTTGCAACTGAAAAGGTTAAACAGAATACAAAAGGTGATAATATTGATTGTAAAAGAAAGAAGCAGTATTTTTTTTTTTTGAAAAGTCTGTTTCCAAAAGGTATAGATGAGGATTTTCTCTTAAAGACTTTCTGTAATGGTGGTTTTAAGTGTGTTGTACGACTCGCTTTTCTTTTTCTTATGTGTACGACATGTTAATTTGATGTGGATCTACTCTGATTGGGTCACTGTCACTTTTGAATAGTTTCAAAAGTATTATTTAATTATTTAGTGTGATGACTTGTTGTTTGACTCATTGTTAAACTTGTCATCTGATGCTAATTTGTGAATGAATAATCCAATATGGGGATGTGTTTCTAAATGTCTGTGTTACGACGTGTGCTGAATACCCTGAGAGTACCTTTAAAGTATTAAAGTATTAAAGTTCCTTTCATCACAAGTGGTGCTGGATTCTTTTTTCATAAACTTTCCATTCTCTCATAAAAGTTTTGCATTCCCCCAAGAAACTTTACGTTCTCTTGCAGAAGTATTGCATCCTTCTGAGATACTTAGCTTTCTCTCACAAAGTATAGTGGTACCCCAAAAGCATTGTGTTCTCCCCAAGAAACATTGCGTTTTCTCAAGAATCTGGTCATTTTCTCACAAAAGTATTGCATTGAGCTGAGAAACTTTGATCTCTTGCAAAACTGCGTATCCTGAGATGTATTGTGCTTTCCAAAAGAGAAACTTTGCATCCTCTTGCAAAAGTATTGCCTTCTCCCAAAAGTATTGAGTTTCCCTTTTTTTTAAACCAACAATTTTACTGTAAGTTCAACTAGTCCATGCATTATTTGCAATATTTTGCCATTTTGTCTTGAATTTTCAGAATAGCTGCTGAAAAATCTGTTATTCTGGACTGAAACAATCAGAAAAAAGCCATTTGAAGTCCTACACAGACTACCAGACTCATTAAGGTCTGCAAAAGCAGTGTGTGAGCTAACATTATGCTGGAAAATTTACCATTTTAAAATATCAAATGTTACTTTTGGCAGATTTTCTCAAGTCGTAAGATGCAAAGTTCATTTTAACGGTTCACGACTGAGGCGACAGACACCATATTGCTGTCCGTCAGTGGCAGATTTTGACTCTAGACATGGTAGGATGGAGAGGCTGGTTGCGGTTTGCTGAACCTGTGTGGGAAGCTGTACTCACCGCTGTGCTGGCAGCTGCCTGCTTGGACTCCTCTGTCAGGAAAGTTAGCATCTGTTCTACCTTCTGCTCTTCCTCCGTGCTAATGTAGTCCGTATCTACGCAAAACAAACACAACAAATGTCAGACTTTACACACTGTATTGACACATGGTACATTTGGGGAATTGCTCATTGGTGAGTTTTCCACAATGCAGACGCAAACAGCATGACTAAACCTGGACTGGATTTTCAGCGTCATTACAGAATGCAATTCTTAGCTGGCAGTAGTCTTCCGTTCATCCATATTCATCCTTCCCACCATGCATCCATTTATACAAAATTCATACTAAGCAAAAAGTGTAAAAAGTTTTTTTTTTTTTTGTAATACTTATTTTTCATATTTTAAAATATCACAAAAAAATAAATAAATAAAAGGCAACGCTTTTATCCCATGCGTTCAAAAAAAATAAACAAATAATAAAAAAATGACTACATGAAATCTATATAAATCAGAGTCATTAATCAAAGTGACTTAATTATCATTATAAAACAACTATAAAAATATTCAATAAATCTTTCAGTTGAAGTTAAGCATTTTAAAAGAATAAAAATATTTACTGACATCAAGCAATTTTTTTTTTCAAAGCGCTGAAACCATATAGTAATTGTAATTATTATTATTATTCTATTGTAAAACTGATTGTGTAGACCAAACCTCCTAGGAGACATGAAACCTGGCCAGATGGCAGATCTCAATGTGGGGAGACATCAGTAAGGGTATGGCCCCGATTGGCCAATAGGGGGCGGTACAGAGATTGAAAATGTAAAATCGCTCATAACTCCTAGACCGTTATTATTGGAATTCCTTGTCTCAAGACAAACTAAATGGCTGATGTAAATTTTTCCGTAATTTCAAATTTTTCACGAAACCTATTTTTGCGAGCTCGTCCTAGGTTTTTCGCCCAATTGGAACCAAAATAGTTTAGAAAAGTTCTCTGGAGTCTTATTAGCAAATATTATCAGAGAAAGTTCCATCATCAGTTGGAACAGGAGGCCAAAATGTTCGAAGTTACTTTTACTAAAACAGCTCAAATTACACAAATTGGTAAGTTTGACCACTTGGTGGCACTATAACAGGGAAAAAATGGCTGTAACTACGCATTGATTAGTCTAATTGACTTGAAATTTGGCATGCAATGTCTTTGTCCAAGGTGCCATCCATATCTATGAGGGCAGTGATGTATCTTGGTAAAAACACGGCCGCCGTCAGGCAATCAACTTTGAGCATCAGACGAGGTTAAAGGAGGCAGATTGGAACGAAACTCAATGGGCCTGTTTGCCTCATGACCGTAGAGGTCTGTGAGAAATTTGAAAATAACTCAGACACTAGGTGGCGCTATCATGTTTTACGCACCGTATATCACGCGATTTTTCACACATGCACACAATGTTCATATTATATGATAGATCTCCTCATTCTGAACAAGAAACACTGCTATCTATCAAACTGTTCGCTAAATATCTGACATTTTGTAAAAAAAAAAAAAAATACTTTTTTGTCCTGGACAGTTTGTCCGGTTATCATCACAATCAGTACAGACAATCTTCAGACAAAACGTTTTCAAAAGCTTTTTGATAGATCCAACCATTCTCGAATAGCGCACAAATGAATTTGATGAAGACCTCGGCAAAGTGGACATGAGGGTGTATCTCCCTGACACTTTATTATGTTCAGACCAAAATTTGTTATGACAATCATTTCCTGAGGTTCTGCACAGTTTCAGCACAGTGCCACCTAGTGGTAAGGAGGTATGAAAATGCCAAAATGGCTGTTTCTCTGCAATTCTCCTGCATTTTGGCACCAAATTATGAGCCTGTTTTACTAAACAGGGCAAATTAGTGTAAGAACGCAACTGCTGATGGGAGGGGAAATTTATGTGGATGATTTACTAACAACGCACACATTAATGAACACAGATGCAGCATCTCATTTACATATTGACCAACGCAACATACCAAGCGCAACGCAAAATAGTGTAGTCACAAATAAAGAAATTAAAAAGCCACAGTATGTTAAAAAGAACTGAGGCCAAAAAAATGAAGGTTTGCGAGAAGTTTTGATAGACTGGTATTGCGTGATTCCTAGTTGAGGGTCATCTTTTATTTCCTGAAGCAAAATACATATAACATGGCTTGGCAAATGGTATGTTCAGATAATGTGTTCTTCTGGCTTTACAAATAAATTAATACATGTGGAAAAACATCTTCTGCCTTCAACCACACGCTCTCTGTTCTCTGTGGTGCCTCCTCTTAGCGACAATAATTGCAGCCATTTCAAGCACAAAATGCATTGAAATAATGGGGTTAAATTTGACAAGCACAAACATTAGTAAAACACGGTGCATGATTCATTTGAATACTCTACTCCCATAAATTTTGCATCTGAAAGGGAAACTCTTACAAATGTATATTCAATAAGGTCAAGTGCAAAAATAACTCTGTTCACGCCTTTTCAGTGGTAATTCTTCACTGTGCGTCTTTAGTAAAACCTGACAGTACTATTGTAACACCAAAAAATGGGTTTGCGCTGGCACAAGCTGTTAGGAAAACTGGCCCAAAGTGCATGTTATCGTCACCCCTAGTTAACCGCACCACGTTAATTTGGGAGCAGCGCCACCTGTTGGTCAAACATGATAAATCGTTAAATTTTAGTGATTTTATTTTATTTTTAAAATGGTCTTAAAACGTTTGAACCCCAGTAATTGCTGCTATTTTTACAATTTAATTTTGTTATAATTTATTATATGTGACCCTGGACCACAAAACCAGTCATAAGTAGCACGGGTACATTTGTAGCAATACACTGTATGGGTCAAAATGATCGATTTTTCTTTTATGCCAAAAATCATTAGGGTATTAAGTAAAAATCATGTTCCATGAAGATATTTTGTAAATTTCCTACCGTAAATATGTTAACACTTAATTTTTGATTAGTAATATGCATTGCTAAGAACTTCATTTGGACAACTTTAAAGGAACTTTAAGAACATTTTGATTTTTTTGCACCCTCAGATTACAGATTTTCAAATATTGCCAAACATTGTCCTATCCTACCAACCATACATCAATGAAAAACCTATTTATTCAGCTTTCACAAAACTGACCCTTATGACTAATGTTGTGGTCCAGGGTCACATATATGTGTGTGCATTTCCTGATTTATTATAATTTTATTTCAATAAAAATATTATACATTTTACTTAATACTCTAATTTTACATGAATCAACTTTTAATAAAAAACATCAAAACTGTCTTTTTGTGTGTGTGTGTGAAAACCGGAGCTCCTGAAATAACATTATAATCAGAACACAGTATTTTATAGCCTTTATGCTTTCGTTTTTAGTTTTTTTTTTTTAATTGCACACAACTTATGAACCAGAATTGAAAAGCAATGTAACTTTAGAAAGTTATTTAATTAATAAATGCATTTTCTGTAGTTTTTGAGTCTTCTAAGAGAATGATTACCCATTAAAAGCATTTTTTTGCACATTTTTATTTGCATTGTGATGTCTCTGTTCACAATTTTTATATGCAATATCTAAAGATATACACAAGTAATATCAGCAGTAATGACAGCACATTCAATATTAATCGCTTTGGCTTCAATTGTATGTCAATGCCAGCAAGTGTTTGAAAAACCATTATGAATGATAATAAAAAGATCAGTAATGATGCACTTCACTTATATGCATATAAGAGGAGGCAGCAGTTACAACTGCCACTCAAAGTCCCGTTCAACAGCCCTGACTGGCACAATCATAAAAGATCAATGCCAAGGAAAAGACTTTCTAATTGCATTTCCATCATTTTTTTTCATCCATCACTCATTGGGTTTAATTGCCGGAGGGGGAATGTGTGAAAGACCCTCCCCATTCGCCAGCCTCATCATGAATGGATCGGGATCAGCTTGATAATTTTAGACTCTCGTTGCGAGCGCCACAGGTCTGGGAGGCTCGTTTTTCCTTCAGCTTTTACTTTCCCCGCAGCAATTTCATGCTCGTCTAGTCTGTAACTGCCAAAATTGGTCCTGACATTGCCAATCATCGCTGCTCCTTCCAATGTTTTGGACTGATGAACAGCGTTGACAGTTGGCGTCTTGATTGCAAGTGGAAGATGAAGTGGAAAAGCACTACGTTACGGCATCTGATGCCACAGTTCTGATGTTAAAATGACTGTAGCTACTGCACGGCAGGTGAAAACAAGTTGTCAAGGTTTGGCTAGTTCGCACGCTTCAGTGAACAACTGCTAACAGATGCCACAACTCCATGCTTTCTAGTTATTTTTCTATTGACAGCCATTCATCTAACAGCAAACAGGTCGGTTAGCGTTTCCTTGGGTTGGTGAGTGTCTGGAGAGGCTTTCAGCGATCGGCATGTGCCGCAGAGCACGCGTTACACACCTGCACATTATGAATGCCGCAGTGATATTTACATGGAATATTTATGAGGGACATTCAAACCAGAGCCGTGTTAATGAAACTTTTGGCCTTTATCACCGGGAAACCCTTCCAGGTTTGAAAGCGCATCATTAGCACAGATCAAAACGCATCAATCAACTGGCAAAGCTCACACAAACTCAGCCTGCAGAGCTTCAATTAAAAGTTCATGCAAATATGAACCTACTGACATTATTTACTTGCCCTCATTGGGGGCCCAAACCTACTCTTTAGAAATAAATAAATATAGAAGAACAATAAATGGACAAAAATTAAAACTCCAAAAATTAATAAATAATATATATATATATATAAATATATATATAAATAAGAATTCAAGATTTATAAAAAAATTCCAATAAATCAGAATTATAAATAATGCATTCATATTATATAATGAATTTCTTTGTATATTACAATATTTATTTTAAAATGACTTTTAATTTATATACACTAGCTTTCGATTAAATTGCATTTAATTCAGATTCACGTGGTGCATTTGTAATGTATATTGTGCTTATTTATATTATATAATCTGTAAATTATTATTAATTACATTATTATTACAGTGAAATCATATTATATTGTATTATATTATATTAAAATAGAAATCTTAAATAGTCCATTTTTAATTTTTAATTTCAATATTATCTAACTTTTTATATTTAAATAAAATAATATATATATATATATATATATATATATATATATATACATATAAAAATAAATGGAACACACTTAAAAACAACAACAAAAAAAGTATTGTATTTAATATATAACAATATTATTTTAATAACTAATACATTATTAATTTTTAACATTTTAATATTAATTTCTAAAAATATAAAGGGGTGTAACATCTAACATACATTGCAAACCACTTTAAAAATTTCAAATTAAATTATTATTATTATTACTATTTGAATAAAAAATACTATGTTAAATATAATATTTCAATATTAGTTAAAAAAAATATAGAGTTCATTGTAACTTGGTACATTGCAAAATATTTTACATTTTTCAAGTTTATTTATTTATTTATTATTATTAGAAAAAAATACAATATTAACTTTAATATTTCAATGTTAATTTCTAAAAATATAAAGAGTTCATTCTAACTACACTGCAAAATATTGGAAATTATTCAAGTTAATATTATTATTATTGTTGTTATTATTGAAATAAATAATATATTATTAAACATAATATTTAAATATTAGTTTCTAAAAATATAAAGGGTTCATTCTAACTTGGTGCATGCACAATATTTGGCAACTTTCAAGTTATTATAATTGTTTCATACATAATGCAATAATAATATTAATATTTTTGTCAATTTCTAAAAAATATAAAGAGTTCATTCTAACTTGGTACACTGCAAATATTTTACAATTTTCAAGTTATTATTATTATTATTATTATT
>JAHKKF010388723.1:0-10505 GCA_019740295.1 Labeo calbasu | reverse complement strand
ACATACACCTTGCAGAATCTGCAAAATGTTAATCATTTTACCAAAATAAGAGGGATCATACAAAATGCATGTTATTTTTTATTTATTACTGACCTGAATAAGATATTTCACATAAAAGATGTGTACATATAGTCCACAAGAGAAAATAATAGTTGAATTTATAAAAATGACCCTGTTTTTTTTGTTTAGTGATAGTTGTTCATGAGTCCCTTGTTTCTCCTGAACAGATAAACTGCATGCTATTCTTCAAAAAAATCCTTCAGGTCCCACAAATTATTTGGTTTCCCAGCATTTTTGTGTATTTAAACCCTTTACACCAATTACTGTATAATTTTGGGATCCATCTTTTCACACTGAGCACAACTAAGGGATTCATATGCAACTATTACAGAAGGTTCAAACACTCACTGATGCTCCAGAAGGAAAAACGATGCATTAAGAGCCAGGGGTGTAAACTTTTGAACAGGATGGAGATGTGTACATTTTTTTTATTTTGTCTAAATATCTTTTTTTCCTACTACAGAAGATACTTACGCGTCTCCCAGAAGATAAAATAAGTTCAATTTAACCTGATCTTCAAATTCAAGTTTTGTAATAGTCTCTCAATTGTCCTCACTGTAAAAAGATGGATCTCAAAATCATACAGTCATTTTTGAAAAGGTTTCACATACACAAAAATGCTGAAAAACCAAAGAATTTGTGGGACCTGAAGGATTTTTTTCTGAATAACAGCGGGCAGTTTAACTGTTCAGGACAAACAAGGGACTCATGAACAACTATCACTAAACAGAAAAAAAAACAGCTGTGGATCATTCAGGCAACAACACATTGTATGTAAACATTTGAACAGGGTCATTTATATAAATTTAACTATTATTTTCTCTTGTGGACTATATGTAAATGTCTTTTATGTGAAATATCTTATTCAGGTCAGTACATTTTGAATGATCCTTCTTATTTTGCTAAAATAATTAACATTTTGTAGATTCTGCAAGGTGTATGCAAATTTTTGTAAGTATAGTAGCAAGTATTGCCTTCTTTTTAAATATAATAGCAATAATTACAGGAAATAACTGAATACAGAATACAGTTTAAAGTTCAGAGGGATGCTGAAATGTTGACCACAGGAGGAAGATTCAAAAATGGCAATTATATACAGTATCCATTTCTTTAAAATGATACATAGTCAATAAATAGTTCTTTAAGAAGACTGATAAAATGTAAATCTAATTATTAGCACATCACTACCTATTGATTCTGCAAGTGGTTAAATATTAAAGTAGTGGAAAAAATAAAATAATAACAAAAAAAAAAAAAATTCACTTATTTCCAAAATTTTGTTACAAATGTATTAATACTATTAATAAGCAAGTTTCTCTGTTAATCCTCCTAATGCTTTAGGTATTCGATATATTTACAGATTTTATTTTAAACAAACAACTGATATTGAATTTGAATTTATAACTGTGTCCTTCAATGATTTAACATCATTGGTGATTCTTTTTTTTTTTTTTTTGCCTCCTTCCCCCATATCCAGTGAAGGCCATCGGGTGACTGTCAGTGTACATCAAACCTCATTACCCCCTATTGTCTTATGCACCTGTTGCGTTTTCATTCACTGATAATGATTTAATAGACAGGATGGGCTATAGGAAGTTTCCTTTCTGCTGGTTCTGCTGTAAGCGAAGACAGCAGGAAAAAATGCTGCCTCAACTACTATGGTTCATCTGCTTTGCAAATAAACAGATTTTTTTTTACTCTTTATGGGGGTGGGAGTTAGGCTGTAATACCTGTAGTACAGGGAAAAGACTGTACTGAATGAAAAAAGCAAATGTTGAAATGAAATGTATCTATAAGACTGTACCTTGAATTGATAACACTTTAATATTCAAAATGCAGAGTCATTTTGCTGTCTTTGAATAAGTTTTCGGAAGCTCAGCAGTTTATGGTATGTTGACAAAATGAATGAATTCATTTTCTGATAAAATTCTATGGAGTGAGAAAATGGTACAGCAGGTACAGGCTTTATGATTTTAATTTGCTATATGGTGCAATGCAGTTTGTCAGATGTGGCTGAAGAGCTGCACGGACGGATGGGTTGTAAAATCTGTTGTAAAATCTGTCATTTTCCAGCAGTTGCTTGTGTGATTGAACTCTCTAGCATTCTTGTACCTCAAGCATTAATTCTTAAGTCTTTTTTGCTACATCCCACACATCTGCAGTTCAGAGCCAGCTAGCTTGCATTCAGAAACCTGTCAGCTTTCTGGGACAGACTTCAAGAAGTAGACAGAAAGACAAGAGGAGAGACTTTCTAAAGCTGCTAAGGCTATAGCTTTAAATTATTAACACTGCTGTCCCACTGCTCTTGTTTTTTTCCTGTCTCACTTTAATATTAAATGACTTATACCTCAGTGTAGAATATCCATATGATAAGGACCACGCAGAGAGCAGAGATAAGGCTGCCAACCCTAAACTCTGGGATTTGTACCATGCAAATACCAAAACATAATGTTACAACTTGAAGAAGGAGCACCTTTCATGACCAACCTAAATGTATAAAATTGGAAACAGACGAAGAGACTATTAAATGATGATGTATTTCGTTTTATCCTTAATTTGACTCTATAAAATTATCATTAGTGTAATAATTCTTTCGGTTATATAAGAAAACGTTTCTCCTAAATATAGTGTGAAAAACGACAGGAGTTCATCTAATGCTTAACGACACTGTGCAGTTTTGGCCAGAAGCCTAAAAGGCCAAATAATGAGCAGGTCATGTAATGAGTCACAGTAACTTACATAAACCAGCAAGGGATTTGCGAGTGAGCAAAGTTTTATATATAGTTCGGTAACACTTTACCTTGACAGTCCACTTCTGTATACAGCAAATAAGTACATGTCAACTTCCAAAGTAGTTAGTAGACTGTCTGCTAAGAGTTTATTTCGAGCTTACTCTACTAAACCTAACCCTAACCTAACAGTCTACTAATGCTCTAATGAGAGTTATTTGACATGTAGTTACAAAGTTACGTATAATTAGGGATGTGCACGAATAGTGAATCCGAATTCGGAAAGGCACAGAAAACTAATAAAGCAATCTATGGAGCCACTAAAGGTACATGTTCTCACTCCCAACTCGTCACATATTGACGCTTGGTCAGGACCTTTTGGCGCCTCTTTTTGACGCTCAGGGTACCTTTTTAGCATCACTTTTGCACATGCAGTGTCCTCCATTGATTACAGTTGTTTGCCTTAATGGTTTGCATGCATTTGTAAAAAATATAAATAATTTTATATAAATTTATACTTTCATTGGGGCACCTAAACCCTACCCTAAACGTGTCCACTTCTGAACAATATAAAACACGCAACAGGCAAATGTAAGTACAGTCCCAGGTATTTACTGCAGAAACTGACCATTAACAAGCAGTATAAAAGCATTACAAACAAGTCGTGTTGCATTCCGAGTCTTCTAAAGCCACACAATATCTTTATGCGAAGAAGAGAGTAAAACATAAGGTTTTAATCGCTGAATCCCTCGGAAGACTTGGAATATTAATACTTTTTGAATAAATTATGACTGTAGCTGTATCTGTCTGTTATATCTTGTATTTTATTGACAAATGGTAGGTTTAGGGGCAGGTTGGGTTACATGCTCTTAAATATGTAAATAATGTAATGTACATAAAACTGTTGTGACTGTTTACATTGAAAAAGCACAACCCAACATATATGCAATAATGGCAATATTATTACCCAATAAATAATTTAATCATGACGATAAAATTTCCAGTGCCTTTTGCCTCAGCATTATGACACCAAGGGTTTCTTATTTAAAGCAATGAAGGACCCTGCACGTCGAAAAATGAAGCTAAAGAGGTACCCTGTGCGTCAAAAAGTGATGCCAAAGGGTCCTGACCAAGTGTCAGTATGTGACGAATTGGGAGTGAGAATGTGTTGGGTTACATGTTACATCACAGTACATAAAATTTCACTTACCACATAAACAGAGTAAGGAGAGATGACTGAGGACGATGGCGAATGATTTGCAGTAGTATACACAGGACATGTGATCGCGAAACTCGAAAGTGAAAGTAAAAAGTGAGCATTCAATGTCCTGCATATTAATAACGGCTCCCTGATGGCTGCAATTTCTATACAGTACAATTACCCAACCATATAATTGCAAGGAAGCACTGAAATATATTTTTCCATAGCACACGTCATTTCCTTTCCAAACACGGTATTCTGCTTCTGGCACATCCTTACTTATAATTATTAGAATGTCTAAAGTAGACTATCAAAATAAAGTGTAAGTTGGAGTAACCAATAGACAGGATGTGAAAAAAAGAAAAAGAGGCAAAAAGCAGGCAATGATGTGCTATTAGGCTATATTTAACTGTGTTTACTCAGATAGGCTACATCATGTGGACAACTGCATAATATTAACAAATAAAAGTTAAAATAAAAACAGTTGAACAGCTGTATAGCTCTTAAAACTCAAAAAGATTTACTCACTCAGAGTTCTCTGCTTTTTTATATTTAACATGCTATTATTAATGCTAGACCTAGACAACTAGAAATTGACATGCTGGCTTTGCAAGTAGCTATTTTGTGCTGTGTAGAATGATTTATTGCACAAAGACAGAACATTAATTTGAAAAGAAAATGAAAATTCGCTTGAAGCACACATTTAAGGTGAATGCCAAATCACTAGGATGTGCATACGGTGTGTAGTTTAGGAGTATTAGGTATTAGGATCATCGGAAGACTATAATTTACCAGAGGAACTAAACTGGATCCTGAGCAAAGCAAAGAATCCAACAGCTTACCACTTATAGCTAAACTTATAACTCAATGTTCAATGTGTCATTAAACTAGCTTGAGGGCATAGTTTAATTTATTGCTTTCATTTTAGTGATAAATTAAATGTTCTAATGCAATATATTTATTAATTTAATGAATTGAAATGTCATTCTTCTTTTTCACTGTAGAAATAGTCCCACTGCCTCTGAGGCATGTGGGTTTAAATCAGTGTGCTAATATACCTAAATAAGGAACTGAACAATTAAACAGTGCACATCTTTGAGATGAAGGTACTTCAGTCAGTAAATTGATTCAGTTCCCACTGCTATCTACTAACAGGTTTATATTCATTATTTTTAAAAATGCTTTTTACATATTCTATAATTCATTTATCATAATCACATTGGTTTATATGTAACATAAAAATGGGCATGGAAAATATGCCACATAAAAATAATACTGCAGTACTGGCATGGACATTTCACTTACAGTAATGTGCAATGAAAGATTGGCCACTGGCCCTGACATTAAAAATAATCACCTGGGTAACAGAGAAATGTCTCAATCCACTGCAGATTGCTTAAAGCTGTAATACTGTACTCATGTAAGTAAAAAATCATTTATGCTGAGTAAGACTATAGGAGTTTCAGCTGTTTGACTTTTTTTTTTTATTATTTAAACAAAAGTTCTGATGTGATGCCTCATAGGAGTTACTTTGGAAATTAGCTGTGACCCACGTTAGGATGAAGTTGGTGGAAGTGGGTAAGCTCAAAATTAATTATATTCCCTACTAGACTTGGCTGGTTTTTCAGTGGAGAATGAAACCCTTTTCCCTTTATATGTCTCCCTCTGTAATAAGCCATTAACTCATCAGACGTGCTCTTATGAATATGCAGCACTAATATGTCAGCCATTTTTTCGCATTTTGGAGAAAAAAGTCTAGTCACTAAGAATAAAGTCCTATGATTTTGAGATTAAATCTTATATTGTTTAAAGCTGGTGATGTAATGATATAGAGTCACTAATGAACACAGGCAAGTGTTAATTTCACAGTTTTAAAAGTCCCAAAAGATGAGTCAGAACGTTCCAAGGCATTTAATAAAAGAATAAACACAGGGTAATCCAAGGTAATGTAACACACAATACACAAACAACTGACAGTGAACTGAGGAAACAAAGGAACTTATGTATACACTGATAACGCACTAAAAGACAGGTGTGATGATCAAATGAATTGCTATAGACAGCAAGAAACTAGAACAAAGACAACAGTAAATTAAACAAAACAAACTAAAAGTCCATGAAAAACTAAACAATAAGACTGATATTTCAATAAAAAAAAAAATACTTTTGCGGTTTGGCTAGAGTTTAGCGATGAGAGGAAAGCAAAGGCACAAAGCGGCACAGCACTGAACCACATGAAAACAGCAACCACATTCAGGATATTAGCAGTGAACGGTGCAGCAAATCAAAAGAACCAAACATTTCATCTATAATTCATTTTAAGGCAAAGTACATCCTTCTCAAAAAGTTCTGAGTAAAGTTGTGCTAAGGTGGAAGAGGAATGCCAATGATGTGTTGTGGCTTTATCAAAATATTGCAAATATTTAGCAACCTGATTAAAAACCAAAGATTTTTCCAAGTAAAACCAGTGTGGAATTTTAAGTGCAGGGCTTTTGCTCTAATCTTATCCTAATGGAGTACTGGATCTAACACACTGTGGACCCTAGAGGGCTTTTCTGTTCATTTTGCTGAACCAGTGTCTTTTGCATATTTACTGCATGCATTGCATAATGAACTTTAAGACATTTTGAAGTTTGATGTTGATCCTTTCAAAATATCAAAGACATTTTCATCATCTTTAGTTGATATTCTGTTTGGATTTAATATGTTTTTATTATGGGATTCAATGCAAGTATAATTGGAGTACATCTCATCCTATGGGTCAACAGTTTTATGGTATTGAATATCATCACTTTGTGCTTTTAATTTACGGTTTACTTAAATGTTGCTGATGCAGTTTTGGACGATAAAATTAGGATTGTTTGAAGTGAAACTAACCTTTCCTGTGTATTCGTCCTAAAATAACGGCACCATAGAGCTGAACAGATCTAATGTTGTCTGTGTCATCCTTCTTTGATCATTCTGTCTTATCAGTTCTTCCGAATTACAGCAGCTGTGACCGCTCTACTGGAGCATGAAGACAAAATGAACTAAATGAAATAACAAAAAAAAGAAGTAAGGAAAAGAGCATTTAGCTTTTGTCTTCAGTCACCTCTTTTTTGGGACTAGGCTGC
This sequence comes from Labeo calbasu, assembly GCA_019740295.1. Classification (NCBI taxonomy): domain Eukaryota; kingdom Metazoa; phylum Chordata; class Actinopteri; order Cypriniformes; family Cyprinidae; genus Labeo; species Labeo calbasu. The sequence continues at coordinate 3,402 of JAHKKF010388723.1, read as the reverse complement.
TCTATATTGCAGTGAAACATGTCTTGCCTTCCCTAGAGACTGTTATGAAATTAAAGTAACTTTAAAAAGAAAAGCAAAGCTTCCATCTCTCATTCTCAGTCCTTGATTTATTCTGTTTGCCTTGAGATGTAATATACTACACAATCACCCCTCCAATTCAAAAAGGTACCCAATGTATTATAGAACAAGTGGGCTGTGAAACTGATGTTTCACACATGGGAACAGCTTTCTGGTCAACGTCTGGAATTATTCAAGTCTGTGTCCTTGATACTTCCTGTTAAAAAAGTGCTTTTGATCTTCACACAGAAGTGTTTTGTATCTCTGGATTTCTTGCGCTTAATTGCTAATGGTGTTAAGCTTAGGAGCCTATTCAAATTAGCTTGATTGGCATTCATTTTTTGTTGGGTATTAAAGGTAAAAACATTAAAATGAGACACTTGGAATCTAAAGACAGTAAGTTGAATAAGGATGAGTGGATTTCAATAGATTAAAAAAACATCATGATTGTTTATTAATTATTTCACATATTTTAAAGTATGATTTGAGAATACAGACAAAAGCATCAAATTATAATGCATAATGGGTAATGCATTACAAGTTACTTGAGTTATGTAATCAGATTACTTTTTCAAGTAACTAGTAAAGTAATACATTACTTTTTAGTTTACAGTAAAATATACCAGTTACTTTTTCAAATAATACAAACCTGCAATAATTAAATATGTTGGTAACACTTTAGTATAGAGAACAATTCTCACTATTTAGTAGTAGCTTATTAGTATGCCTATTTATAACAAATTGGCTATTTATTAGTGCTTATAAAGCACATATTCTGCATGACCATATTCAACATCCCTAATCCTACCCAATACCTAAACTTAACAACTACCTTACGAACTGCTGATAAGCAGCAAATTAGCAGTTTATTGAGACAACAAAAAGTCATAGTTAATAGTTTGTTAATAGCAAGAATTGGACATGAAAATAAAGTGTGACCAATATGTTTACATTTCCTTCAGCCTGAGGCTTATTCATTCACTTTTGGTGTGAAAGTGCTTTTACATATGCCAAAAATATAGCTTTTTTTATTTTAAAAACATACAAGCAAGCCCAGCCCAGATGCAAAAAATAACGCAAAAGTAATGCAACGTAAAGTAACTAAGCAATGCAATTTAGGGACTGAACGCATTACTTTTAAATGTAACTTTCCCCAACGCTGATCATAATATCATTAAATCATTACATTTAAATAAGCAATTTAAAAATAACAATTATGTTTTTTATTTCCAACACTTTTTTTTAAATCTAAAGCAAATCTATGTTCAAAAACAGGAATTAGGTAGTCCTGAACAGGTTGGTTTCCTTCACATACACTTTCATCAGCAAAGGACATACAATAACACAACAAAGCCCCTAAAGAAATCCACAAAGCTTCTCCGGCCCACTAAATAGACTGGCAAAATAAATCATTCAAATCTTTACCTCGGGGCATGGATCATTCTCCCAACTCTTCTCTCTTTCTTTCCGTCTCACCCATCCAGGTACAGTAGCCCATGAAACTTTCATCTGGGATGGTGCCTTTTATCAGTTGTATCCCCAGGCTATGAAGGCATACCAGATGGTGACTAGAATCAAAGAACACTTCCCCCAAAAAAGCAGTCCTCTGGTGACACAGCCTTACAACTCAAGATAACAAGAACTGCTGCTACTCTGAATTACACTTGTCCTAAGATATTCCCAATTGAGCATGTGAAGAGAAAAAATTAGATGTGAAAGAAAGAAACATTGTACTCGCCAAAGTGAACCGTGGAATAATCCGTTCTTTGGTTTATAATTTTACCTGAGCACTGCGGCACTATTAGAATGCCACAGCTCTAGGAGAATCACTTCTGTGACATAGTGCTGCATTGCATTCTGCCCCAAATCCCCAACCGTCTCCATCGCCCGCTTTCTATGTCTCTCTGTTGCTCGCTCTCTCACTTAAGAACATGTGAGGACGCGAGGGGACAGTCTAGACTACAAATCAGATCTGTGGCCCATATGTCTCAAAAACAACTAAGGCTTCTTTTCTCCCAGCCATATTGCATTATGTTTTTTTTTTAAACAAAATTGAATTAATCTTCTATTGCTTTGTTTTATTAAACAGACGCTAAAGAATAATACATAAAGCCTGATTTAGAGCACATGTAGTCTATTTTTATAGTACTGATGCCGCATACTGTGGGTGCTAATTAGTGCATTGGACTTCATGGATCATCAGGTATAGAAGCTGCTGTGATCCATGAGTTAAAAAATGTCACACAGTTTTACATTCACAGAGATTTGTTTTTTTATTTTTATACTCCTTGTATTTTCATATTTATTGAATTTTCTATAAATAATACACTGGCATTAATACTACACTTTGTGACAAAGCTGTCTGAGGTCGTTTAAGAAGCGAAAGGCTTTTATGCACAGGAATGTTAATAGTAGTGGAAAAACAGAAACAAACAAACAAAAAAATGGTTCATGACTCCATAAGTCAAATAAAATAACAGTCACAATACAATACAATAGGTTTTATATACAGAATATATTATAAAGGTTTCTTCATGAAACATGACAACGCTACTGATTATTAAACAAAATCAATTACTATATCAATACTATATCACTATATCAATTAAACAAAAATGTCCCTGAAAATATAATGCAACAATTCAAAAAATATTTAAAGGGATAGTTCACTCAAAAATGAAAATTCTGTCATTAATTATTCACCATTATGTTGTTCCAAACCCCTAAAATTTCATGCTTGGAACACAAATGAAGATATTTTAAATGAAATCCGAGAGGTTTCTGGCCCTCCATTGACAGCCTAAGCATCTTTCACCTCGAAGGCCCAGAAAGATAGTGAAAACATCATAGTAGTACGTGTTTCTCCAGTTGTTTAACAGTTTCTGAAGTGACGGGAAACCTTTTTGTTTGCTAAAGTAAATTAAAAATAAAATAGCGACTATATTCAACATTTTCTTCACTTCTGATTCAATCTCCAACTTGCATTCATGAAAGCTTCTTCATTTTCCACAAGCTGATATGATTCTTTAGGATCTTAATGAGAAGTCTATAACATACTTTGGTTAAAATTTCTTAGTGGTAATGTAAAAAACACCCTTTTTACCTTGTCAAAATCAGCCCTGTTCAGAACAAGCCGTTCTATTGCATGTTCCTTTCAATGCTAATGAGCTCTGCTTACCCCGCCCCTCTCTTCTGTGGAGTAACGAGCTGGTCGGTTTACTTTAGTTTAGCCGCAAAACTTGCTAACTAGCACATTATTAAAGGGGTCATCGGATGCTAACTTCACTTTTTCATGTTGTTTGAACATTAATGTGTGTTGGCAGTGTATGTACAAATCTACCCTAT
>JAHKKF010388657.1:0-10202 GCA_019740295.1 Labeo calbasu | reverse complement strand
GAACTATCTGTTTTATAAACCAGGTTTAAACAGAGCCAATGCTTTGATTTTTACTGAATCTCTTCATTTGGAATATATGTTTCTCCACTATAATTTTGAACAGAACGAAAGGAAATTATAAGCAATCAGTCTGAAAGCCTGTTATCCACCAAGCAACGCACATTTAAGAATCCCGGTCGCAGGTTACACCGTTCAACATTTTTTACTAGAAATTACATAAAAAGAAAAAAATGATATTCAAAATCATCGTTTTTATCACTCCGTACATGTTCACAGCCTCAAAGAGTGTTAATATAGTACATGAAGGCTATAAAAAGCAAGGGTAAGCAATCTCATTCCTAGGGGATCCATAAACACGCCAGACCCCCGCAGTGAAATTGCCCGTCCCAGGGTTAGGCACTGAAGCGCTGCCTAATATGCTTGGCTGGCAGCGTCTCCGTTAGCTTGCGCGCACTCCAAACCCTCTCATTTAGGATTGTCAGGCTAAGACTTCCCATGCCCGTCGCGTCCTGGAAATGTCACTAGCCAAAGCGGCGACGAGCCCACAGAGCGTCGCGCGGCGCTCGCGTCGACAGGTGACCAGGCGAGACAACATGATGGATGAGCACGTAGGGGAAAAGCGGCATGTTAAACAGAACAAATAAACTGCAGAACAACAGTTGGCGAACAAAAAAGGATGCGCAGGGGCAGTGTAGAGAGAGAATATAAGGAATTAGCAAAGAGGCCAGACTCCTCCATCATGATCAGAACAGATGAGTCAATCACCACCCACTGCAGGCACAAAACACAGCTCCACACCCACACGTGCACACAGACACACGAAAGCACAGAACGGACGCCCCCGCAATCGCTTCACACAGCTAACCTCTGTTCGCTAGGGTCCCATCCTTGATTTCTCCTGTAAAGCTTATCTTATTACAGCAGCTTCGTCCCACCGGACACAGCTGTTAATTAGTTTTCTGCCCCTTCTCTTGTTTTTGACTCTCTCTCTCTTTCGCTTTGCAGTGCCAGGTGTGCTTTCAGTTGGGAAGTCATCAAGGATAGTACAAGGCGTCCTCTCTATAGTGCAAATGACACGCATGCTGTTATTTCTCTTTTAGAGTTAATGAATTAAATGCTTTCTGCTGATAAAGGTAAATATGAAATGTGACAGATGCTGGGAAATAATGATCATCTGAATTCAAATGGATGGAGCCCTTCACTTTCAAGCCTGTGATGTGCATCTTTTGAAAAAAAGTCAGCTTTTTGCTACATGCCTCAAATTATGTATTAGCAAAACTAATGGAGGACATGCACGGCTACACTACATGGACATTATGGGAGACTCGGATTTTATTCTTTTTTGATTCTTCAGTCCATCCACTAGATCATTACACTCCAGTGGACACATGCAGATGGGTAGTTGGCATGCTGCGGTGTGACATGCTATTTTGCATCTACAACCGCTTCAAACACCATTTTGCTGATTCTTTTATAATCATTATACATGTAGTCTTTATGACCCAATATAAATAGAGAGAATGAAATATATCTGTCGTTTTAAAAAGGAATTTGTCATACTGTAGGACCCATTAAAATGAGCTAGCGAAGACAAAAGTGATTTAAAAAATAAGAAACAGTGACCAGTTACAGACACTAAAATACACTGCCATTTAAAAGTGTGGGGTCAGTTAAATTAATCAATTAAGACATTTATAAAAGAATCCTTAAAAAATATATCATGGTTTCTACAAGAATATTGAAGTGTTCATAATTAAGACAACACATTAAAAAAATGCTAATACACACCAGTTTGCAACCTCAATCAGCAAAATGAGTTTTGTACAGCTAAAAATAGCTGGATGGGGATGAGACCAGAATCCAGAACCATAAAATGTACAAATGGCTGCGGCCGCTCTTACAGGAAAAATAAGGTGGATACCTTTAACCTAAAATGATATTATTAAAAATAGGTTCATGGCCTAGAAACCAATATTGCTCATGCGCAACACAAAAGTCATCTCAAGCTCAACAATCCCTTGAGCATGAAAAGCAGAGTGCTAAGACTGGTAAACACTACTAATAATACAATCCCACAACACAAGGAAAGCAGAAACCTTGATGGAAACAGCAAAAAGCCTGAGAGAAAGAGAGGGAGAGGGAAACATAACGGAAGGAAAGGATCTGATGAAAACAACAACAACAACAGTAGTATGGCAAGGCAAAACGTGCTATGTGCACTTTGCATTGACTTTGAGCACCAGTAGGCAGCCACTAGCAAAGGCGAATCTGACAAGGAATAAATCACCCCACATGATGTCATTATAAATGGCCGTGGACGCTGCCATTCCAGCTGAGCAGAGGAAGTGTGAAGGAGAGGGTGACAGAACAGTGCGATGATGACTCGTAATTGACAACCGCACGGCTCTGCATGACCACACGCGTTGAGGCAGAACAGTACAGCGCATCGGAGAGCGCTAAAGCTCTTGGTCAAATATTAGCCCGACTCAATAAACAGAACGTATCTGTTTCACAGACATGAACTACGTCAACAGTAACCATAAACGTCTCTCATGAATCCTAATAATGTTCCTTGACTTATCCTACACGTGTAGGATGTTGACAGTTGAACTTGTTCTAACTCAATACTAATTTAGCGCTGCCTTCATAAGCAGTTGTGCACACCATTCTGCACACAGGCCTAATGTACCATTCGCATGGACGCTACACAAAAACAATAGAGATGCGAGCAGTCTATAAACAATTACATATTGCCATGAGCGCAGCCCTTCTCCAATAGTCTTTTTCACAGACGAGAAGGTGCGTTTAATTTGCATTGATTGTGGCTGTTAAAATATAACTTAGCAGCATTGAATGGGCCCTCACACCCGGTCTTACCACCACCCGGTGGCTTTGGGAAAACAGCGAACGGTGGGTAATTTGCAATTAACGTGGTAAATATAGAAGGAATGTGTCAAAGTTTGGTGCAGATTGAATATGGTATGTTTGAGTTAGTGTAAAGTATAACATATCCTGTTGCCAACAGGTGGTGCTATGATTATAACAGAATATTGGCCTTTAAATGTGTTTGAATGTGTGAAGTTTGGGGCAGTTCGGACACTGTATGGCTAAGCTACAACACCTTCTATTCCCATGGCGAAACATCGAACTTTGCCAGGCCGCCACAGACACTCCCTTTAACGAAAACTCAAGATCTTCGCAATTTAACATTGCACAGGCCTTTAGATTAGACTGACCAAATATGATGTTGATGTCATTAAATCTCTATGAGGAGTTTGTTAGAGCGTAAAACATACCACTTCCTGTTGCCAGCAGAAGGTGCTATGGCTATAACTAAATATAATTAGGGGCATGTGTTCAGGACAGGAGTTTTATCAAGCATGTGAATTTTGGTGCAGATCGGACATTGTATAGCTGAGTCATAACAACTTCCTGTTTCATGGCGAAACATCGAATTTTGTCATACCACTACAGACACACTACTTCAAAGAAAACTCAGTATCTTCACAATTTAACATCACAAAGGGCTTTAGCTTACACTGACCAAATTAGGTGTAGATCTGTTTAGATCTCTAGGAGGAGTCTGTTTAAATACAACGCCTGAAAATGGGAAAAACGGCACAAAACTTGCCGAGTAAATTAAAAATAACAGACTTCATGTTGGATTTCGGACTTCGTACTGAGGGACTTTTTTGTAGATATTGGTGTGTTACATGTGTCTGCCGAATTTCATACATGTATGTGAAACATAGCTCGAGGGGAACTTCGTTGAAATTTTATAGGTGGCGCTATCAAACCATTTTGCCACACCCACTTCTGAAACCCATATTAGATGTAAATTTTCACCGCTTTTGGTGCGTATGCAAAGTTTCATGATATTTCGAGCATACTTAGGTCCTCAAAAATGCGATTCATTTTAGACAAAAAGAACAATCTGACACATGACAGTTAGCGGAAGCTAGAGATTATGGTTTATAAAGTTTTAAATATGGATATTTTTCTTACACAAATGCATTGATTTGCTTTAGAAGGCCTTTATTAACCCCCCAGAGCCATGTGGAGTACTTTTTATGATGGATGGATACACTTTATTTTGCTTCAAAATTTCAACAGCCATTCACTGCTATTATAAAGCTTGGAAAGCCAGGGCATTTTTAAATATAACTCTGATTGGATTTGTCTGAAAGAAGAAAGTCATATACACCAATGATGCCTTGAGGGTGAGTAAATCATGGGGTAATTTTCATTTTTGGGTGAACTATCTCTTTAAATGACCAGATAATTTGAACCAAAAACACTTGCTGTTTTTAAAGTCAGTACTTTTTTCAAATACTATACCACATGAATGCAACATGAATACATTTCTAAGAACTTGGCACATTTTTTCAGCTTTTTACTGTTACACATTTTCCACAGATCAATTACATCATCCATCTGGTATGAATTCTCAAACATGCCTCTGATAGAACAAAAAGAAGGTAACTACTTGACATCATCTTTAAGTAAACGTCCAGACTCACTCACCTGCTTGATACCGAGTCGATAAGCCATGATACGGTCGACCGCATTGGGATTCATTTGAGTCCACTGGAGTTTGAAGCCGTAGACACGAGGTTTGTTCTGCCACAGGGCGCTGTAGGTGTCATAGTAGAACTCGGGCGCATAGGCTTTACCTGAAACAAACAAACACATAATGGCTTATTACTATTTACTGTTTTATTTCAGTCACAGTCACATTTTAATTGTATAATATTAAACAAACAATTCAGACAGATGTAAAGATTTCTGTAGCATGTGTTGTCTATAAGCTGCAGATGATATATTCCTAATTCCCTCTGGCTTGGAGCCTGATACTTAATCAAAAATAAACTCATAAATCATCTAGACAAAAAGTAAACTACAGAGTTTTGTTTTATAAAGTAATCATGTCTAAATGACTTTAAGGGATAGTTCACCCAAAAATGAAAATTCTGTCATTAATTACTCACCTTATGTCGTTCCAAACCTGTACGTCCTTTGTTCATCTTTGGAACACAAATTAAGAAATTTTGATGAATTCAGACAGCTTTCCGAACCTGCATAGACAGCAATGCAACTACCGCATCATGGACGCGTGTCAAAGACGAAATTGTTGAATAAAGTTGTTATTTTTGTTTTCTTTGTGTGCAAAAAATATTCTCGTAGCTTCATAACATTATGGTTGAACCACTGATGTCACATGGGCTAGTTTAAAGATGCCTTTACTATTTTTCTGTGTCTTGAATGTGATGGTTGCATTGCTGTCCATGCAGTGTCAAAAAGCACTTGGATTTCATCAGAAATATCTTAATTTGTGTTACGAAGACGAACAAAGGACTTACGGTTTTCGAACGACGTGGGTGAGTAATTAATGACAGAACTGTCATTTTTGGGCGAACTATCCCTTTAACAACTCCTTTAAAATGATGGAAAATGTCTCACTGCTATTAGGCTGTATATATTTAGAGATGATTAAAAACAAACAGTCTGCTGTTTAGACCGCCAGGTCAAACGTCTGGTACACTGAAGTGATGCTAGAGGATACTGTGGATGCATTTACAAACCATTGCTGGCGGAAAACAGGTAAAAAGGATGAATGCTCTCCATCAGAGGTTCAAAGGAGACAGACACAAAGCAAAACCATTAGGAGAGCTCATCTCTCTATCTGCTGAAAGCTGACAAGCCCATGAAAGAATATATGAAAACGAGAAAGAAAAAAACTGTTTTGCGTCAAGGCCTGTCTGCTTCTCACCAAGCTAAAAAAAACACTTGCACAATCAAAGCAAAAAAGAACAAATACAATATTTGCAGAGAACACATGCTTTCAATATCAGCTCATGAAATGAAAAGTAACTCTATTTCATGTCTAAAATATCTGTTGTTACATATGTGCAGCACAATAAATATAGACAAAAAGGTAACAAATAATAACAATGTGGTTAAGTGGTTGAAAGGTTGTGTGTCTGAATCCTGGAACAAGATAATTTTGTTGTTTCTAAACCTAAATAACTGGCTATATTGGTACTTCACTAAATTTAAAAAAATATTACAATTCATAAAATAAAATCTGAAAAATATAGCATAAAATAGCTTGATTAAAGCTATATAAATTCTGTAAATGCATTTTTTTTTCTAAAATTTTTCACGGTTCTACAGCTTCTTCTTTCTGTCAGACAGGCCACTTCGTCCAGAAGGCAGAGAAATTTCAGAGTGTCCAAGTAGGTAGAAACGTCTTGGAGGGTTATATTGAGAAGAGCGAGGAAAGGTGGCGGTAGGGAAAACTTGCTGATGTCTGCAGGTCAGGGATAAGGGCTGTCACCAGCACTTATTTTATCCCCAGCTTATTAAGAGGGAAAAATCTAGAGCCAATGCTAATGGGTCCATCGAGTTTACTCTGCTTAAGGCTTAGGGATAAATTTGACTCCTTTGGGAATCAATGCTTGAGTGAAGGTAGAGAGAAAAGGCAGGAGCATCATAAACACATGTCTCTTAAATCAGCCTAAGATGGAGAAAGACAGTACTGCATGGATCAGCTGTCACTTAGCAGAAAGGCAAAAGAAACCCAGAGGCTCCTGCAGCCAAGATTTCTAAGAGTAAGTCCACTATGCTCTATAATGGAAATGTACACGTGTTAAAGTGCAAACCTTTGATCCATTAAAAACAAAATATCTTCATGGAACAACTTTACTTAATTTCCTAATGATTTTTGGCATAAAATAAAAATCTATATTTTTGACCCACACAATGTATTTTTGGCTATTGTTACAAATACACCCCAGCGACTTAAGACTGGTTTTGTGGTCCAGGGTCACATATAATAACCCGTAGCATATCTATACAGGTGGAGCTGGGGAGGTGGAGGGTTTCGGAGGAACTCTGAAAGCACACTGTGAAATGCTTTAGGGCACTTTCACACCAGCACATTTGGTGCGCACCACAAGATTTCTTAGAGTAAGTCCACTATGCTCTATAATGGAAATGTACACGTGTTAAAGTGCAAACCTTTGATCCATTAGATCTAGGGTTGGATCAATATTAAAATTCTGCATTGAATTAGGTACGTTAGTACCTAAATAGATACTAAACTGATCTAATATGCAACTAATAAACAGCCTCAAACAACTAAAGTGAAATTTGTCTCAAAATAAAATTAATAATTTAATAAAAAAATAATTAGTCACACATTCACTTCCATTTATTATGGAAAAACAATAAAAATAATGGTTAATTATTGGGTGGGACAATTAATTTGGATAACCTATAATTTTTTGGCACCGGTATACCATGAATACCCTCAATGCTATTTAAAACTAGCACTATCACTAATCCTCGCTATATGTGTGTTTATCTGTGTATACAGACACTATTGTGTAGGTTTGAGCTTCAAAGGCCACACAGGAGACCTGTGGGATGTGAATACTTGTGAAACTGAAGCTGGTTCCTGGTGTTTGTCAAACACATAACAGCACTGTCACGACAAAGAACCTGTGCTCATACTAAATCTCAGCACATGAATACTTTATATTTGCCTCCCTAGCAATGTGCAGCCATCAGCCAGTGGGGAGTCCTTACTAACCCATCAACCACTGGACCACCAACCCCACATCTCAGGCACCCTGAAGCAAACCAACTTAGATTTTTTTAACCAAGTGACCTTGAATACATCTTCCAAACAATAAATAAAAACACGATGTGTACTTGTTTTGCTGTTAGTTTGGCCTTGTCTTGTACACACACTTTTTTCTTATCTTAAAAAAGGTATGTAAACACTAACGCGGATAAATTGTTAAATTATACATTGATAAGGTTATGTGAGTCTCTTGACAGCCCTTGTTTTTACTGAATAAAAAGATACAATACTATTCAAAAGTGCGTGGGTTCCTTTGAACTTTCTATCAAAGAATCTTGAAACACAAAAGGACCGCTATTTCCACAAAAATATGGAGCAGAACAAATGTTTTCAATATTGATAAAAAATGTTTAATGAGCACCAAATCAGCATATCAGAACGATTTATGAAAGATCATGTGACACTTAAGACTGGAATAATGCCTGCTGAAAATTCAGCTTACTATTAGAAATAAATAAATACCAAGTTCTGTCATGAAACTCTAGATCAGGGGTGCCCAACCCTGTTCCTGGTGATCTACCTTCCTGCAGAGTTTTATTCCAACCCTGATCAAACACACCTGTCTGTAATTATTAAGTGCTCCTTCAAATCCTAATTAGTTGGTTCAGGTGTGATTGATCAGGGTTGGAGCTGAACTCTGCAGGAAGGTAGATCTCCAGGAACAGGGTTGGGCACCCCTGCTCTAGATGGTGCAAATTGATGATATTTACAGCCCTGAACTACTTGGGAGAAGCTGATTGGTTTATGTTGCATATGTAGCTAATGAGCTTGCTGCTTTACAATTAAATAGCTGGTTAGCATTAATTAGAGGATTTCGAAGCACACTTTCAGAGTTTCTCTGAAACCCTCCACCTCCCCAGCTCCACCTTTATAGATCTGCTACGGGTTATTATATATGCTATTTGTGAAGCAGCAGTATGTCTTAAAGGGGTCATGTGATGTTGCTAAAAAGAACATTATTTTGTGTATTTGGTGTAATGCAATGTGTTTACACAGTTTGAGGTTCAAAACATTATTTTCCACATGCTGTACATTATTGTTGTTCCTCTCTGCCCCACCTTTCTAAAACGCGTCGTTTTTTTAAAGCTCATCGGTCTGAAAAGAACGGTGTGCTCTGATTAACCAGCTATCCAGTGCATTGTGATTGGCTGAATACCTCAAGCGTGTGGCGGAAATGTTTCGCTCCTTACCATGTTGTGATGCAGTGTCTCGGCGCGACAAGACAGAAACAATAAAACACATTATAAATGAGGCATTCGTTGCATCCAGTGAGGACATAATTACTGTTATAATGACTCATACTGTCTTTTTACGCACTTAACCACTGATTTCTAGTTGTGCACTCATTTGGAAAACCAAACAAAGTACTTTCGACAACAAAACACACAGCATTTCCACAACATGGTGGTGGCTGCAACAATACTACAGCAAGAATAACAATACTTTGCGTATACATTAAATATGTGAGGGTGTTTTTAAATGAGCCATTTTAGGAAGGCGTGGCTGAGTCTTAACTTTTATGAAGAATATCTCTTTGGGTTTAAGACTTTATTCTTTGCAACTTTACAGATCTTATATATACACAAACAGCTTGTAACACTCTAAAAAAAAAAGGAAAACACGAAATCACATCATATGACCCCTTTGCAGAATTTGGTGCTGTGAGTATTTAAGACATATTGCTGCTGTTCAAATGGCACATATGTGACCCTGGACCACAAAACCAGTCATAAGGGTCAATTTTTCAAAATTGGGATTAACACATCATCTGAAAGCTGAATAAATAAGCTTTCCATTGATGTATGGTTTGTTAGGATAGGACATATTTGGATGGAGGATATTTGGCTGAGATACAACTATTTGAATATATGGAATCTGAGAGTGCAAAAAAATCTAAATATTGAGAAAATCGCCTTTAAAGTTGTCCAATTTAAGTTCTTAACAATGCATATTACTAATCAAAAATTAAGTTTTTATATATTTACAGTAGGAAATTTACAAAATATCTTCATGGAACAACTTTACTTAATTTCCTAATGATTTTTGGCATAAAATAAAAATATATAATTTTGACCCACACAATGTATTTTTGGCTATTGCTACACATATACCCCAGCGATTTAAGACTGGTTTTGTGGTCCAGGGTCACATATAATAACCCGTAGCATATCTATACAGGTGGAGCTGGGGAGGTGGAGGGTTTCGGAGGAACTCTGACAGCACACTGTGAAATGCTTTAGGGTACTTTCACACCAGCACATTTGGTGCGCACCTGGGTTCTATTTACGTCAGAGTAGTGTGACGTTTGGCTAGTGTGAAAGCTGTCATGCGAATGCGCACCGGGGTACCGAACCCAAGACTACCTGAAGGAGGTGGTCTGAGTTCGGTTGCACTCGAACTGTGGCATGGTTTGCATGAATATGAAAGCAACACGGATTCGAGTGCGCGCTTGTTTAGGAAGTAAATTGTGAATGCGTTTTAGACAATTACAATGTATTTCCTTTAATAAAACACATGTAAGAGTTACTAGTGTTGATGATTTTCCTTGGAATTC
>JAHKKF010388625.1:0-13713 GCA_019740295.1 Labeo calbasu | reverse complement strand
TTTTTATGGTTTTGTTTATTTTTTATCTGTTATATACAATGTTTTAATTTTATTTCATTTTATTGTAGCGCATTCATATTATATATATATATATATATATATATATATATATTTTTTTTTTTTTTTTTTTTTCATTTTGAATGCATTTGGCTATCCTATGCTTGGTTACATCCATAAACTAAATGCTGACTTTAGATAAAAGTTCAAATAATGTTACATTCTGACCAAACCAAGCTTTTTGCCTTTAAAGCGCGGCTCTGTCTCTGAACTCATCGTCTTTTTGCCTTGTTTGGTTACAGCTCGCCTCTCACGGAGACTGAAATATGCTTCAAAGGTAGTGACTGAGAAATTGCTGATACTCAGCACTTTCAGCTTTGATGAATTTGCTCGATTTACAGAACAGCTTTTTTTCTTTCCTTCATGTCAACGGCCAGAGAGCATGAAGTAAATGACACTCTGTCATTCACACCAGAGCTTTGGGAATCACACAACATTTAGCAGCTAACATCATTCAGCTTCCCTCACATCTGTGCATTTCACTCTGGAAAATAACATAATGTATTGCAACTTCTTGAAGTTCAGCAGCCCCAAGAACATATAAAACAACCTATAAACATGTTCAAGCCAAGCCAAGAGCTTCATAATAACACACAATCGAAATGTGTTCAACCCTCTCAACCCAATCCCACAAAAGGTGGATTTAGGAAGGTCTGTTCCACTGGAGAACCAATCCCATGTCCGATCCCAGGACTGGCATCTGAGGTGCTGGAAATGCGTGTGAAGGAAGGAAGCAAGATCAGGAACCTTTTGGGTTTCGCCATGTCTCGAATTGAAGGTGACGAACACACGCCGCCGACATCGCAAGTTCTGTTCAGCGGGACGGGACGGGCTGTGACCAAAACCATCACCTGTGCGGAGATAATGAAACGGAAGGTGCGTGGTTTACACCAGGTGTCTAAGCTCCAGTACAGGACGGTGACTGAAGTGTGGGAGAGCCAGGAGAGCGGCCCGGTTCAGATGACCGTACACAGGACTCTTCCTTCAATTTGTATACTACTGTCCAAAGAACCGCTGGACCCGCAGGAGCCGGGATACCAGCCTCCAGCCGAAATAAATGCTCTCTCAGAGGAAAGCAAATGGCCAGATTCGCAGGGAGCTGGAAAGCCAGAAAAAAGACCGGCGAGTCCTTGCTGCCAAGAGTTTCCTGGTCTTAAAAGAGCTGCTCTGGGACACGATAAAATTCCCACTCTGGAACCAGTGAAAAAATGTTACTATAAAAGGGAGGATTTCATATAGAAATATTTATAACTTGCTTAACTGTCGTATAATTTGGCCGCATTAGAATGCAGTAAATGTGAAGGTATAATCTGAGTGATGAAATGCATGATCAAGTGATTTTTTTGTATTACTTCATTAGTCTGTAATTAAATGATTAATAAATAAAATAAAATAAATACAAAACCAAATTATATTGTCGGCTATTTATTACACTCATTCACGTTCATTTTGCCTGCTCAGTGTTTTTCATATTTTCTATTGTCCAGTAGTGTAGTTATAATATAGTTTATAGTTTGTATTAATATTTTGCTTTATCTTTTTTTCCATTTGTAAGTTTTAGTAATTTTGTTGTTTTGTCTTTTTTATTAGTTTTTGATTTTTTAAGTCAAATATGATCATATAAAATATTAATTTTCATAGTCAAATATGTTTCTTTTTTATACATTAATTTTTATTTATTTATTTCCGTACATCAGGTTAAATTACATAAAAAATTAAATTTTTCATTGACAATTAAGTGAAATAAAAGAATTTTTATTTATTTTATTTATCTGGTAACTTGAATTTGAAATCACTTTTTTTAAAAAAAAATCATTTTAGTGTTAATTTTTAGTTAACTATACCATTGGTTTTACTTTATGAAATGTAATACTGCCCTCTGCAGGTGAGAGCAACTATTTTTTCCATTTTTATTTTGTTAAGTATTTATCATTTTTATTAGTTTTTAATTTTTTAAGTCAAATATGATACATTTTTAACAATTATTTTTATAGTCAAATACACATTTATTTTTTATACATACATTTATATAAATAAATGAGAAATGTTAATACTGGCATGTAACTGAAATGAAAGTTCAGTTTCATTTATTTTACTTATCAGTTAACTTTAATTTGAAAAAATAAATTAATAATTTTACTGTAGTTACCATTTTTTCCATTTTCATTTTTTTTAAGGTATTACTGATGTTTTTGTCATTTTTATCAGTTTTTGATTTTTTAAGTCAAATATGATAAATAATATATTATACAAAATATTCATTTACATAGTCAAATTCATCTTTCTCTTTTATACAGTAGTTTTTATTTATTTATTTTTGTTATTTTAGCACATCAGGTTGAATTTAGTCATTTTGTTGTGTTTTTGTTATTTTTGTTTTTTATTTTTTAAAAAGTCAAATATGATAAATAATATATACATTTTCATTGTTTGTTGTTTTTTATTATTATTTTATTTGTGTTATTATAACGTTGTTTATATAATGTTTTCATTTATTTATTTTATTGGTGTGTAATCAAATATTTAAATACATTTTTATTATTAAGTACATTTATTATTATTATTATTATTATTATTATTATTATTCCTGTTGTTGTTGTTTTATTATTTATAATGTATTTATTATATATAATGTCTTTTTTGTTATTTTCTTTTAATTGAATTTGTAAACTAATTAGGCTTTTTATTAGTATTAGTGTTATTTATTATACTTATTTATTTTTATTCGTTATATATAATGTATTAATTTTATATAATTTTAAATTAATTCTATTTGAATTTAAATAGATTTTATGTTAATATTTTAAAATGTTAATAATTCAAAATAAAAATAATATAATTTTAGTATATCAGGTTAAAAATTAGAAATGCTTTCATTGGCAATTAACTGAAATAAAAGCGTTGTTTATTATTATTATTTATTTAATTTCAGTAACCTTTAAATTATTTAAAATAATTTCTTCAGATGAGTTTTGTGTTACTTTTGTAGTTTTTGTTATCTATAACTCTAGGTTTTACTTTATGAAATTTAACACTGCCCCCTACTGGGTAAAACAACTATTTTGCAAACAAATGATTGTTGCTGTATACTGTTTAAATGAATTTCACATTTATGATTAGAAGCTTAAAACTTTAGTTTTGCAACATTTTTTTTAAACCTTTAACTTTTCAATAAAAAACGTATGATAGACGTTTTTTATGTATATCTATCACTAATATTTCAGCAAAATTGTAACAATGAATCTGCATATGTAATGAAACTGAGCTATTTTGATAAAAATAATTTTGATCAAAATTATATCGGCGTAATTTTGCACCAATGTTGCAGACTAATAATGGCAAATAAATATATAAATTATTACGAATTGCTTGTGTGTTTATAAGGATGCAATAAATGCAGAATATTGCAGCTGCCATACGCTGTTGCTTTTATGTTATTCATTATTAAATATCAATAAAAAATACATTAAATAATAATATAACAGAAACATTTCGTTGATAATACACACATAGAAGGTCAAATATATAACCGTCTTCATACTGGATGCAGCTCAGAGCAAGACAGTGATTTGTACACAGTACAGAAATGTATCTTTTGTCCTTCATGCTTTTTATAATCCTCTTTAGTAAACCCCCTCGCTATACATTACCACGCGCAGTCAGCCAAAGTCCATACACGGCCGTATTGCCAAACCACTGCGCCTGCGCAGTCACACGCCAGTCGCGTGTTAGCGGGTCGGCTATCTCAACTAGCCTCAGCAGCTTGAGCCCGTGTGTCGTTCTTCAGTCCGAGCTGCGCTTGAGCCCGGTGAGCCGCACTATGTTCAGAGCCGCCCTTCGACTCTCAGTCTCCGGTGCTCGGAGTTTAACAAGGTCACGGCCACAATATACAGGTAAATACAGCATTTGCCATTAATTATGAAACCGCAGATAGAAAAAACGACAATAGGAAGTAGAGTTAACGGAAACACCTTGAAATTAGCTTAGCACACAAGCTAACCGGTGCCTTGCAAGAAAGGTTATACCTCTCAGAAGTTATCACACGCAACGTTATGCTTATTATAAGAGCATTTCCATATCACAACCGCGTTTTCCCAGTTATTTTTGAAGACCTGTTAATGTTTTATCTCAGTGTCCTTGTAATGACCCACTAGAGTGAGGCTTGGGCCCAGCAACACTCAAACCGAAAGCGTCCCACACTGACACATTTTTCTGTCAGATTGACATTGAAACACCTAATGTTAGTCTAGTGTATATATGTTTGTTTTAAAAGCCTTTTAAACTGTCTGGTTTACATATACTCTACCGTAGCAGGTTTATTATAAAATGAATGACTACGTGCGCCGCAGCGTTGCATCTATGAAGGATGCGCATATATGATAGGAAATAAAGCGAATAAGCTAATACTGATACTATGCTATATATGACAGTGCACTGACCTCTATGAAAACCCACACCTCATATGTAAATACTGTGTCATCTGTCTAGTTCACTTATTGAACATACAAGCATCTAGTTTGTATGTTTTGTACTGTTCGTCTCATTTTTGGGATATTAGTTAAACGTATTGTCTGACCTTCTTTAGCACGTAGCTTCTTTTATCATAGTATCATACTGACCCTGTTGGACCATGTACCAGTCAAACATAGGTCAAACAAGCACTGGACCAATTCCAACTGGAACTAGGCCTGTATGCAAAATGTCACTGAACTATTAAGTGTTTTTGACCAACACTGATACAGAGATGAAATGATTTGAGCTTTACAGCCCTTTTACGCCTACAGTACTTCCTGGAAGTGCTTTCGCTTTGATTATTGTTTGTAAGTCATTCTCTAAGGCTGATAGAGAGGGTCATTTTTGTTAAGAGTCTCTGGTGTTTCTCTTCCACAGCTTCAGTAGCTGCTCGTTCTTATTCTCATGGCAAACAGGAGACAGATGAAGAGTTTGATGCCCGCTGGGTTACTTACTTCAACAAGCCAGACATCGATGCTTGGGAGCTGAGG
Source organism: Labeo calbasu (assembly GCA_019740295.1). Taxonomy (NCBI): domain Eukaryota; kingdom Metazoa; phylum Chordata; class Actinopteri; order Cypriniformes; family Cyprinidae; genus Labeo; species Labeo calbasu. The sequence continues at coordinate 8,653 of JAHKKF010388625.1, read as the reverse complement.
AAAGGTGGGTGACGGTGGCAGTTTGACCTTGTTATTTAATCAGCAGCTTCGCATTCGACTGCTGAGCTTGTAAAGTGATCATTTACCCTCGTAAACTTTTTTTAGTGGCCATATGTTTTATTCAAGTCCTCTTGAATCTGAATATAGTACTATAACATTATATTTCTTGAAATGTTTTGTTTGTTGTTCAGTCTGCGTTTTTGAAAATAAATATAATTATTAAGATACATATAGTTTTGATGCAATGAAAAAACACACTGTTTTATTGTGTTTCTTAACGCATATTATTTTACATTTATTTTCATATATGTTTAGATATTATCTATACTGCATGAATAGATGGATTGTTTTCTATCAGTAACAGTAGTGTTTTTGGTGTTTGCTAACCTGTAAAGCTGGTTTAGTTTGATCCGTTGTATCACTTCTTCAAAATTTTATGACAGTCTGTTTATCTTTAGCTTATAAAATCTTTGGAACAAGGAAGTATGTTTTCAGTTGCATCAAGGGGGAAAAAAACTGGAACCAACTGTGGAGTAAATACATGTGCTCTTTTGTTTCGCTTCAGGAATGAACACTTTGATCGGTTACGACTTGGTACCTGAGCCAAAGATCCTGGAGGCAGCCCTGAGAGCCTGTCGGAGGCTAAACGATTTGGCCAGTGCCATCCGCATCCTTGAGGCAGTCAAGGTTAATAAAACCTTCTAGACAGTGGCATTATTTAATTAATGCCTTAAAGCTTTTTTCTGGAAAATAAATGCAGTGTTTTTTACTTTAAAATGTTTTAAAATGTAATTAGATTTTGCTCATACTCATTTATTTATTTATTTACACAGGACAAAACTGGCCCACACAAAGAGATCTACCCCTATGTTCTCCAAGAACTGCGGCCTACGCTCAGTGAGCTTGGTATCCCTACACCTGAGGAGCTTGGCATTGACAAAGCATAGATGTCTGCGAATGTGGTGAGTTTCAGCATGCAATTTTTACAAAAAAAAGAAAAAGTGCAAGATGTTTTCTTACTTGATTTAACATATGCGTCTTTTCGTTTTACCTACAGAGTCTTCCAGGAGACTGCTGCTCTTGTCTGGACTGAGTAGACCACTGTACTTGAAGTCTTTGCCTTGTGTCATGGTGTTTGTGTTATATTTAATTGGCCTTTATTATGTTCTTTTGCTTGTAAAATATTGATGGACCTAATAAAGGGAGATATATCTTTATTCAATCTTGTAGTGTTTTTATCTGATGCCTCATGCTGGTATTAGCTTCTATTTTTAATAAGGTTTATAATCAGGCGACTGAAAATTCTATCCACCTAATATTTCAACATGAAAAACTGTTTCTGTTAAATGTATTGAGAACCTACTGAATTGTACAGAATTCATAAAAAAAACAAACTGTTTTACATGTGAATGCGCTAGACTTCCGTTTCACCTTTAACCACCTTTTTCTTCAACGCGGAAGTAAGCCTATGGGTGAGACTTTTGGTTCATTATCCGCGTAACGAGAAGAATAACGACGTGCAGTAAATGGTAAAAATGTTTGCACTACAAACCAGTGAATATAATTAAGGCAATACATTAAAATAACAGTAAGATACCAATTTGCAATATCACGCAGCAAAACCAGCTGTTTTGTACAGCTAAAAATAGCTGGACGTGGAGACCGGAAGCCAGACCCATACAATTTACAAATGGCCCCACGCCCATTCTTACAGTAAAAAAATAAAATAGGTATGGATAGGTAAATGTAATAATTACAAAGTGCATTTGTGCTACAAACTAGTGTGTTTATGATTAGGCTACTACGATAATGAATATGATTAATCTAAGCAGCATAACAGACTGTTTTTGCATGTGCACAGCTAAAATAACTGGAAGCAGCCCAATAATGCTATCAGATTATGCTACCGACACTGTATTTTACATACTGTAAGGTTAGGTTTAAGGTTGGGGCAGTTGTACACGTTAATAAAGCTTCACACAACATTAATATCATGCTGGAAGCAAAATCTGATAGGTAGCATTTTTTGCTGTCGAACTATGTTACCATCTGTTTTAATGGGAGGTAGCAAAATTTGACAGGGTAGCACAACACCGGAACTCTCGCACATTCAAGGTAAAAAATTGCCGTGCAAGCTGTTACTTTAAAAACAAGGTGGATAGAAAGCTTTTGAACCAGTGGAAGAAATAGCAGGAATGCATTTAACCAAAATATCAAAAGGAGGTCAAATCACAATTAAAATATTTAAAGTTGTGTATGCTTAATGAATAAAAAGATTTTTGGGTAAAAACATGTTTTTCCCTATCGTATGATTAATTATTGTTACGTTTTTCTATAAACATATGTGAAGTAAATACACATTTTTGTTTGTTTTGTTTTGTTTTGTTTTAGGAATGAACACTATCCACCTAATCTTTTTAACATGAAAAACAATTTCTGTTAAATGTATTAAGAACCTACTTAATTGTTTTATTCGAAACTGAATAAAAAAAACTAATTATTTTACCTGTGAATGTGCGAGACTTCCGTTTCATTCCGTGCTATCCACGTTTTTCTTCAGAGCGTAAGTAAGCCGAATAACAACGTGCAGTAAACGGTAAAACGGTTTGAACTACAAACTAGTTTATTCATAATTCAGATAATACATTAATATGGTTAGACACACCAATCTGCAATATCATACATATTATACAGCTAAAAACAGCTGAATGCTAATGAGACAAATGCAGTAAACGATAAAGCAGTGTGTTGATTATTAGGCTACTACGATAATAAATGAATATGGTGAAATTAAGCACTATGACGGGCTGTTTTTGCACAGTGAAAATAACTGGAACCGGAAGTCTCGCACATTCAAGGTAAAAATGCTGTTAAGTTCAAAACAATGTGGATAGTAAACCCTTCTTTTATTTTCTGATTCACTTATATAGTAAATGTTATACCACTTTTGAACCAGTGGAGGGCGTAGCAGGAATGCGTTCAACCTAAATCATATTAAAAAAAAAAAATAAAAGTGAATTCACAATCAAAACATTAAAAGTAACTTTGTGTATGCTTAATGAATAAAAAATATTTTATGTAAAAACGTTTTTTCCTCATCGTACGATTAATAAGTGTTTATTTTCATTCTTAAATATACATATATTTATATGTGGCTAATTTAAGCACAAAATTTCGAGCCTAAATGTAAAAAAATGGCAGGCTAATATTAGATCCATGAAATAGCCCCTTATGTGTATGTTAACTCCTATCGGTTTTTGTGCTAAACCATTTCTGTTAAATGTATTGAGAACCTACTGAATTGTTTTATTCGTAATTGAATAAAAATGCAAACAATTTTACCTGTGAATGTGTGAGACTTCCGTTTCATTACCTGCCATCCACCTTTTTTCAACGAGGAAGTAAGCCAAATAACAATGTGCAGTAAACAGTTTGCACTACAAACTAGTTTGTTCACAATTAAGATAATACTTTAAAATAACATGGTAAGACACACCAATTTGCAATATCAAGCAGCAACACAAACTGTTTTGTATGGCTAAAAATAGCTGGATGCGGTACCCTGACCCATAACATTTACAAATGACTGCTCCCATTCTTATGGAAAAACAAGGTGGTTAGGTAAATGTAATAATTACAAAATCCATTTATGCTACAAACGTGTGTTTATGATTAGGCTACTATGATAATAAATTGCTATGATGAAGCAGCATAACGGACTGTTTTTGCACAACTAAAATAACTGGAAGCGACCCGACACCGGAAGTTCCGCACATTCAAGATAAAAATTACCGCGTAAGCTGTTACTTTAAAAACAATGTGGATAGTAAACCGTTCTTGTTTTTGTGCTTGACTTCTATAGTACATGTTATAACACTTTAGAACCAGTGGAGGGCGTAGCAGGAATGTGTTCAACCTAAATCAGATCAAAAAATTCAAATCACAATCAAAACATGTAAAGTTGTGTGCATACTTATTGAATAAAAAGATTCAATTATTTATTTCCCCATGGTAAGATTAATATTTATTAATTCCCGTTCTTCTATAAATATATATATGTATATATGGCTAATTTGGGGGCAAAATTTCGAGCCTAAAATTAAAAATGCCACTCTAATATTAGATCCACGAACTACCCACATAAGTGTATGTTAACTCCTATCGGTTTTAGTGCTATAAATATTTTACTTAGCTGCTTGCAAAGGGGAAACGTAAGAACGTAGTAACTTGTTGCACGAGCCAGTGGGGCGGGATTTAAATGTGCGTTAATGTGCGGGGGGTTTGGCTCCGGCTAGAGGAGGAAAAGTCGAGGGGACTGTGGGAGTCCCTAAGCGCGCAGTTCGGGAGGTGAGGTCAGGCGTTTCCCCTTTGGCTGGCCCCAGTGTCGAGTGTTTTTTTCCTCTGCAAACACCGAGAGGTTTATTACCGTACTATCACAGGGGATATTACACGTTCGGGTGGATGCACACGTACTCGGTGCGCTGAGCAAAACACGCACGGTGGTTTATCTAGGAAAGAGTGATGGTGGACAATTCCAGTAGCAGCAAAGCGCAAGTGGTGAGTTCCGTCCTGTTGGCACAGAGCCCTGTTGAATGTATTGATAAGCTACTGTAATATTTAATCAGCACACCTCGGGTGTTTAAAATATTGTTTGCACATTTAGGATTTTTTTTTTAAATATATAAACTCAGTCAGCAGTGTTAATTCTGATAACCTTCGTGTGTGATCAAGCTATTATATCTAGCGAAAATCCACAGTGTACACGTCATGATTTCAAGATTCTTTTTGATAATGCAACTCGTGTTGTTTATTTGTTGTTAAAGTTCCAATTCGCGTCCTGCCGGATTCGAAAATGCCAAAACATCTCCGTTTGTTTCCATCAGAACGCGATACTTTGTTGCGTCGTGTGTTCCTTCTCTCTTTTAATAGCTTAATTGTTTTTGGAAGAGCGCCATACTTTTTGGGCAGCCATGATTCGACTGTGCTCTGGATATCTTCTTGTTTTTGCGCTCACCATCAAACTGTGCTTTAATTAGTTGCAAAGTAACAGCCTAAATCGACTATATTTGGCTAAATATAAATTATTTAACAAAATGTAAAGCGACACGCCATTTTGGCCGGACATCCGGTCGTTCTACTATCCAGACTATTGGGGGGGTCAAAGGTAGGTTGGCCTACTGGGCAATAAGCGAGCCGCGGAATGCGACGTTAATCTTTCTGGGGCGTATAAATACTGTTAATACCAATTAAAATTCTTGTGAAATGAATTCGGATTTCATCCGCCCGTGTCCGTTGTGACGATTTGCGTACACGTATTTGTTTTTCATTTAAATTAAACAAATTTGAATCCTTTCCTCAAATCTTTTGTGCTTATTTGTTTACGCACATTTGTATCTAATTCGAATTAAGATCATCTGAATTCTTCAGTCATGTCGTTCCATTACTTGATAATGCGTCGTTAATCTGAACTTTAATACCTTTAAATTATATTAGTTAAAATAAAACGAATTCAAGTTGATAAAACAGTGTAATTGCTTTGTTTACACATTAACGTTAGTTGTTGTGTTGTGCGAACGTTTTAAAAACGTAACTTTTGACGTGAATTTAGTTTTTAAACTGTTTATTTAGATATATTTTCACCTGATAATAAAAATTCTGTCAAAAATTGTTCCAAACCTAGAGTTAATTTCTTCTGCTAAACGCAAAAGATGATATTTTGAAGAATGTGAGTTACTGAACAGTTGTTATATGAAAACAGTATAGAATATGAAAACTGTTTGGTTACTCGCATTCTTTAAAATATCTAGATGTTCAGAAAAAGAACAAAGTTTGTACAGGTTTGGAACAACTTGAATTTTTAGGGGTGAACTAGCCATTTAAATAGTATATTGCACTTTCTTTATCTTAAAATATGTTTTTTGTGTAAAAAGAAAATGGAATTAGTTTTAAAAGCTTATTTCCCTCTGTCCACAAATCAGCCGAGCTTGTCTCAGGACAGCGGACTGGCCAGTGCATTTTCCCAGGCAGCTTTCGGAAGTGTGGCTGGAGTCAAACTGGAGGCGGTTATGGAGCAGCTCCAGAGACAACAACAAGCTAAACTGGAGATGGAGCGCAAGGAGAGACACCTCAGGGAAGCCCATATTCTGTACGCCCAGCAGCTGGCTGCACAGCAAGCCATCATGGCCTCCGCCAGAGCTCAGGGCACCCCATTAACCCCTGATTTCTACAGCAAAAACTCCAGAGACAGAGCGCTGAAGGGCGGCCAGGGGCCTCAAGCTGTCAGAGGACCCCTGAACGCTGGCCCCGACCAAGTACACGAGGAAGATCCCGCTGATGAGATGGACAGAGGAAGAGGCTCCGAGGGGGACGAAGACGACGACGATGAGATGATGGATGGGGACGACGGTAGCGAAGAAGAGGAAAGCGAAGGCTTGGAGTTCCTCAGAAAGCAAAGCCTTGCGCTCCAGCAAGCGTCTGTAGGAGTTCCTCCGTATCCGTTCCCCGTCTACGCGGCGTCGCCGTCTGCTGCTAAAAAACGTCCCCTGTCGCCAACCACTAAGGTGAAGGACGAGCCCGAAGACTCCCTTTCCGACCAACAATCGTTCAACACACCAAACGGACTGGCCGATTGGAGCCTCGATGACTCATTCAAACAGGTTTGTGTCTATTTTTCAATCAGTTGTCATTAATCTCAAGGGGTTTCAGCATGACAGGCATTCGTAGGCATTGTGTTGACTCTCGCTTTATCACCGATGACCTACAAAAGCAGCAATACAGCATATTTTCATTCATCTCTGCATGATTTGAGGAGTGCCAGATCATGAGATGAATTGTAGAGAGTCTTTACATGTTCATAAACTGTGAAACCACTAAAACAGACTCATCTCGGCTTACTGAAACGCTATCGGCTCTGAATAGGATATCTAATCCAGTTTTCTCGAGCGCAACAGGAATACGCACTCTCTCAAAAGTGTACAAAAGAATTGGGTTGGACGTCTATGTGTTTAATAAGAAGAAAGGGTTTAGTGAATGAGCTTTATAGAGTCACTTCGTACAACATTGTTGAATGTAATTGTAGTTGGGAGATTTTCACAAAATATGTCAAGAAATGTCCAAATCATGCCAGAATTAAAAGAAAAAAACAGAAATGTAAATTTGCTTTAAGATAAAGAAGTGTTTTGACATTTTCTACTTCTTTCCAAAGCTATTGTCCTCCTCTTCCCTTGTCGTCAATAGTCTCCTGCTGTGAGCCAAGCTGTACCCTCAGATGCGCTCTTACGACTCTGTCAGTTAATTTCTCCGTTTGTTCATCCCGAGTCTTTAGGGAATTCTGTCCTGACATAAGGCTTTTGTCCCTGAATATCCCTGAAGTGTGGCGTTCTGGCAGGCGGCCCAACAGGAGTGCGCTTTCATTCTCTCTTTTCTTCCTGCCGTCTCACTTTCCTCTGTCATTCCCCCTACCCCTGACGTTTCTTGAGAACAAGCTCTTGGCAGTGTGCTGTAATGTCTTGGCCTGTGACCAGAGAGGCACGCTGTCAAGTTGCAATACAAGAGGCAGAATGTTACAGGCGCGTGCTGCTGGAGAGCCGCCCTGACAGTTCACACGTGGAGATTTCCCACAGTTTAGGTAGTCAAAACTCTTACATAAGCTTGTTTAAAGAATCCTCGGGTTGTTCCAAACCTGTATGAACACATAAAAAGACATTTCGAGAAATGTCTCCGCGTTTTATGTCCATATAATGGAAGTCAATGGGGTCCAAAGTTGGACATTGGACATTTGTCAAAATATCATTTTATGTTTCACAGTGGAAAGAAATCTATTCAAGATTGGAACTACATGAGACGACCTTTCTGTTCTCACGTTTGGGTGATGTAATTTTCATAAACGTAACTTTGTTCTTTAAAACGCTTGTCAATCATGATGAATTCGTCTTTCAGAAGACCGTCTCTGTGGGTTTAATATGTAGAGAGGCATTTCCCCATAGTGCTGTCATCCATTTTAGTGGCCTCAGGTCTGAGCTCTTTGTTTGCTCAGCTGCGCTTGAGTGATCGATCAATCAGGGAAAAATGGATTGCTCTAATTTCATACGCTCACTCCTATGACTTGATATTTGCGCGCTTTCAATCAAAGCCCATTTACCCCACTTGCGTTGAATAATACAACACATACATCGAAACTCCCAAAGTGCTGTTTAGCAGTGTATCTGTTTTATTCCGCAAGTGTTGCTATCTTTGATGTTATGGTCGTGTGTTTTTACGCGAAACATGGTTTTATTTGCGGTAGATCAGTAACAACACGCACAGGTCTGTACAACTGTGGTGTTGGTTTGGGAATGTTGTGTGTTGACAGGCAGGTCTGTGATGTTTTCATCACACCCATGTCATTATATATGTATTTATAGAGAGTAATGGTCTGAGGGCTTCTATACTGCTTTTCAAATATAGGCTTGTCCACGTGTATAGGAGACAATAGGAGATTCAGAGCTCTGAAAAGGCTGACGGTTGGACTTATACCTCATTACTAAGAGGGAAGGGTTTAGTGAATGAGCTTTATAGAGTCACTTCGTGTGTGTTTTAGCAGGGTGATTTTTCACAAAAAATTGTCAAGAAAATATCCAGGATGCTCCAAAATTAAACGGTAAAATAAAGAATT
>JAHKKF010388551.1:0-16150 GCA_019740295.1 Labeo calbasu | reverse complement strand
TTTTTTTTATCAAATATTGTATATTAAATATAAATATAAAATATTATATAATTTTAAAGAGAAGTTCACTTCCAGAACAAAAATTTACAAATAATGTACTCACCCCCTTGTCATGCAAGATGTTCATGTCTTTCTTTCTTCAGTCATAAAGAAATAGTTTTTGAGAAAAACATTTCAGGATTTCTCTCCGTACAGTGGACTTCTATGGTGCCTGCAAGTCTGAACTTCTAAAATGCAGTTTAAATGCGGCTTCAAAGGGCTCTAAACGATCCCAGCAGAGGAAGAAGTTCATTCATTAATTTCGAAGAAATTATTCATTAAAATATCTTAATTCTCTCGCCATTGACAAGCATGAAAAAAAATAATATTGGAGCCTGTGTGCACGTCAGGAGGATTGTACCTAAGTGCCAGTGTAACCACCAACCATTTGCAAGCTGGTCGAAACATAACCGAGAGAAACACCGCACAGCTTCGACCCAGTATCTGCATTTCAAAAGCCTGACTGCTGGAGCCGTTTCCTGAGCAGAGGCAAGCAAATAGTGTATTCAGCATATCACGGCGCATAAGAGACACATCCACCGCAGCACCCGCGCGCACGCTCACACATTTTATGGACATTACACTGGGAGCTCTCTCATCTGTCATTCAAACACCTTTCCTGAAAGACCAGTGAAGGAGGGAATGGCAAGAAAAACTGTGAGAGTGTGTGTGTGTACGCTTTAGAGCTTTTTAGCAGAGCTGGCAGGCATTAGTCCGGCCTTCCTCTCCCTGCATGAATACTCTTTATACTCCAATAAATATGTGCTGTCTCTGCCACGCTCCCACATTCGATGTCTCTTTTTCTGCCTCTCTCCCACTCTCGGGCTTATTCTTCCATCCCTCTTTCTTTCTGCCCCTCTCCCTTTCAGTAACACCCAGCTTTCTTTTATCTTCTTCCCTCTCACATCCTCTCATCCAGTGTCCTCCACTGATAATTTCACCATCCCCCCATCCTTCTCTCCCTTCCTCCATCGATGTTCAGTGCCCCTGACTCTGACCTGCTTCCCGCTGCCCTCGTCCCCTAACTCACTCCGCATCACCCCCTCCCTTTTTTCATCCAATCTCCATCCCTCCTTCTCCAACCGGCCTGTGCCCTCTCCTCTACATCCAATCCATCCTGTCCTCTCTCTTTTTCTTCCCTCTGTCTCTGTTTTTCCTGCTGGCACTGTACGCTGACCCCAATTCTGCCCTCGCTGTTGTTTCCCCCTATAGCTGTGTAGGCATTACAACTGTACATTTTATTTTCACAGTTCTTTTTATTTAGATTTGCTGTATTAGTTTGCTGAGGTGTTTGCATGTCCAAGATTACTTTTTTGCTCTTTTTTTTTATTACTTATTTGTAAATAGCAATTAAATGAAAATGTATTATAGCTTACATTTATATACAGTTGAGGTTGAAAGTACAGTTGAGGTTGACGCAACAATGCCACACCAAATTGTAAAGTAGCATCATAACCTTCACAGAAAAGACGATCCCAAAATGCTCACATGCTCTACAACAAAAATACAACAAAATACCATTTTAGTTGTTCCACTTCAACATTTTACTTGCCATTTCTTTGTAGGTATTCTCAAAGTTTACTAGTAATTTCTAAATGAAAATTGTTTAAATTGTTGAGGTCAAAAGTTTACACACACCTTTCAGAATCTGCAAAATGTTATTTTACCAAATTAAAAGGGGGAACATACAAAATGCATTGCACATGTTATTGTTTACTTAGTACTGACCTGAATAAGACATTTCACATAAAAGATGTTCACATATAGTCCAAAAGAGAAAATAATAATTGAATTTATAAAAATGATCCCATTCACAAGTTTACATACGCTTGGTTCTTAATACTGTGTTGTTACCTAAATGATCCACAGCTGTGTTTTTTTTGTTTAGTGATAGTTGTTCACGAGTCCCTTGTTTGTCCTGAACAGTTAAACTGCTGTTCTTCAGAAAAATCCTTCAGGTCTTGAAGGATTTTGAAATCCATCTTTTCACACTGAGGACAAATGAGGGACTCATATGCCACAATTACAGAAGATTCAACAACTCACTGATGCTTCAGAAGGAAAAAACAATGCATTAAGAGTCGGAGGGTGAAAACTTTTGAACAGAATGGAGATGTGTAAATTTTTCTATTTTTTTCTTTTTATTATTATTTTATTAGTTAAAATTACCCTGATCATCAAATTTCAAAAGTTTTCACCCTCCCCCTATTATACAGTCATTGTTGGAAAGGGTTCAAATACACTAAAATGCTGCAAAACCAAAGAATATGTGGGACTTAAGTACTGAACACCATCTGGTAAAATGGACTTAGTGGATGTAGTTGCACAATCACTCGTAAATGCTGTGAATGCTTCCAGTGTAGCAAATTAGCATGCTAACATTGTTAGCATGAAAGGAAGAAGTCATGTCAGTGGGGAATGTAATTAGTTTCAAAAGAGTCATCTTCTAAAACAGCAACAAATAGGCTTCATATTTGCAGTCGCAGTCAGAAGTATCCTTTAGGTTGATGATTTTTTTTTTTTTCAAATGTAGCATCTGTGTTTTTGTGTAACAGTGTACAATACTTTCTTCTATCCCAGTATTACTATAAGTAAACTATTAATTGGTTCATTTTCCTAAACACTGTTGCTCTGTGGCATTTTCAACATTGTTTTGTTTGATTGAGGACCAAAACATATAGCAGCTCAACTAACTTTCTGGTCATAACTGCCAGCTTTCTTACCAAAAATGGGTGAATGTTTGGGAAATTAATGAAAATTTGTTTGGGAAATTGTCATTAAGTTGTGGTGCTATGGAATAGTTCACCCAAAAATTTAAATTACCCCATGATTCACTCACCCTCAAGTTATCCTTTGTATATATGACTTTTTTTCAGACGAATACAATTGGAGGTTTATCAAAACATGTCCTGGCTCTTTCAAGCTTTGTAATGGCAGTGAATGGGTGTTGAGATTTTGAAGTCTAATAAAGTACGTCCGTCCATCATAAAAATACTCCACACGGCTCCGGGGGGTTAATAAAGGCCTTCTGTAGCGAATTAAATCGTTCCAGCGATTGACGTAGGTGTAGCATAAGCTCCAGTAAGAATTGACAAACGCAGAAACACTGAGAGCAGAACAAAACACCAGTTGCAAATTGGAAGTACAAAATGAGGATTTCAATATAAGCCAAGAGGAGGTTGGTTTTCCTTTCCTTTGCGCTAGAGTTTACGGTACACCTACATCTTACATCATCCCCTGAAACGTCACTCTATCGTGGACACACGTACAACAGTTAGCGGAAGCTAGAGATTACAGTTTATATAGTTTTAAATATGGATAACTTTCATGTACAAACACGTCAAATCACTTCAGAAGGCCTTTATTAATCTCTTGGAGTTCTGTGGAGTACTTTTTATGATGGACAGATGCACTTTATTGAATCTCAACACCCATTCACTCCCATTATAATGTTTGGAAAAGCCAGGACATTTTTTTTGTATTCGTTTGAAAGAAAAAAGTCATACACACCTAGGATGGCTTGAGGGTGAGTAAACCACTGGGTAATTTTCATTTTTAAGTTAACTATCCCTTACTAAAGATGCAGAAATTACATGCTGCACCTTTAAGAATAATCAAACTGTATGCTGTTGGAACAATACTAAATTTTCACCATGTGTTGTGTTTTCAGATGATTCATCTTCTGAAAGTGGGAGTGGCAATGGGATTCGCACACTGACTCCTCCCTCAGTTGGTGCGGCCGGTGTGAGTGAAAGTACGGGGACGGGACCCGGATCAGGCTCGTACGCCGAGGTTAACGGCAACGGAAACGGTACCGCGGCACCACTCGACTTCAGCACGACTTCTTCGTCCTCATCCTCAGAGGACCAGCAACCAGTCAACCTCACCGACAGACTGAGTCAGGCCCTGCCTAGTGCTGCTGCCATGCTGGCGACCTTTAACCCTGAGCACGCAGAGGAGCTGCGCAGAAAGTACCCTAAATCCTCAGAGCTTCGCCTTGACCGAGACATCAGGGACTATAATAACAAGGTACATATATTCATTTAGTTTATTAATACCAAGTACCTGACTTTTAAACATCCTTATTTGCTGATCTAACGAACTTGCTACAGGTGCTGCCTGTAGACTTCTCCTTCACCCTTGTACACAACAGATGCATTTGTTTTGAGCGTACAATGCGAGCTGAATCCAGTAGCAGAGGCGCTCAATCAAACCTCATTCATTTAGTTAGCTAGCGTGGCACAGGAGAGTTTTTCATTCAGATAGATGCAGAGAGGTTTGAACAATATGCCGAGCAAGGCTCCCAGATGAATAGAAACTTTCATTTCATTCCTCTTCTCCATGGTCAGCCTCTGTTGCTTCCCATCTCCTTTTTAATTGCATTGTCTTTGTGAAAAGAGAAGCGCAAAACTATCTTTCATACGAATGGATTCACAATCTCAAATACAGCCCAAGACTCTCCATACTGAGAATGTCTGAATAACACTGTTAGACCTTGAAGACGTGGTTTTCATCAGCCGAAGCGCCAACGGTGGCCATGAATGGCCTTATTGGTAGACATCATCTTTTTTAAACATCTTTTAGTCCGTGTCCTCCTTTGAAAGTCTTTTCTGATCGTCAATACGCTCTTACAGACAGAAGGCTTACCTTGGTTTCTTTGTGTGTTTTTGCAGTCTCCTCAATACAGTTCAGGCAGCTATGATTCAATAAAGATTGAGATGTGCCCTGAAGATCTGACTGTTGGTCGGTCTCAGACGGGTGACGATGATGACGATGACCATGATGACCACGACGATAGCGATAAGATCAATGATGTAGAAGGAGTGGATCCAGAGAGGTTGAAGGCATTTAATGTGAGTATAAAGAGCATTCAACTCATGATTTCTACTCCATAAAAAGAGCTGTAAACCAAGTGGTCTTGGATGGCTTTTTTTTAGTTGAAAGTCTAACTAGAATTCCTCAGTGCATGTTTTGTGAGCATGTTTTATGCTTAGTCGAGGTAATTCATTTCTCTCTCTTTTTCTAGATGTTTGTGCGTCTTTTTGTGGACGAGAACTTGGACCGTATGGTGCCAATCTCTAAACAGCCTAAAGAGAAGATCCAGGCCATTATTGAATCCTGCAGCCGTCAGTTCCCAGAGTTTCAGGAACGTGCTCGCAAACGCATCCGTACCTACCTCAAATCCTGTCGTCGCATGAAGAAGAACGGCATGGAGGTACATGCTGACACATTTGTATTGGTTAGGTGACTTATATTGCCCCCTGGTGGTCAACACAGTACAGATACTGAGAAATACAGATTTGTTTAGTGATGAAGCTTACACAGGCAAAAATTTAATTGAAATTAAATTAATATTCATGAGTTGTGATTTTAATTAATTTGAATGACTCTAAGTGTAAATTACATTGTAAAACGGGAATTCAGAGAAAGGAATTTAATTTGTCCAAAACAAGTTTTGCTACAAAGCAGAAATAATGACATAATTTAGACTCTTTTTGTAAATTTGTTGATTTATATCTTTCATATTAGACACGTTTCTGTAAATTAATTTCAAAACTGTCAAAACTATTAACACAGATTTAAATACTTCTATGCAAGACAAAATGTCCACAATTGTTTTCAGATAACTTTTATAAAATATGCATTTCTTTTTTATATTCTAATTTATTTAGCAAAGATAGAGTAAATTGATTGACAGTGACAGTAAAGACATTTATAAGTTTACAAAACATGTCTGTTCCAATTGCTTTCCTTTTGAACTTTCACTTTGTTGAAATATCCTAAAAAAAAAAGATCAGTTTCCACAACAATATTAAGCACCACAACACTGCTGCATTTAACACTGATAATAAAATGTTTCTAAACACAAAATCAGAATATTGGAATGATTTCTAAAGGATCATGTGACACTGAAGACTGGAGTGATGATGTTGAAAATTCAGCTTTGCATCACAGGAATAAAATGCATTTTAAAACTGAATAAACAGAGCCTTAGTGAGCATAAGAGACTTCTTTCAAAAGCATAAAAAATGTAATGCAAGTGTATAACATTTTGCATATAAAATGAGATTCTGAGAAATGAAGTGTTCTTTCACCATGACCCATGAAATGAGTCCATAATAGTTAATATATTAAATGTACTTTGTGTGTATTAGCAGACTAGACCCACACCACCCCATCTGACCTCAGCCATGGCTGAGAACATTCTAGCAGCCGCCTGTGAGAGTGAATCACGCAAAGCTGCCAAAAGAATGCGCATGGATGTCTACCAGGCACACGTAAGTAGCGTGGAATAAATCCGTTTTTTTTTCAAACCCTGGGTCGTGACCCTTAGATGGGACCCTTAAATGTTGAACATTGTAGCCAATGACAGACATATCTGTTGATTTCTGGAACAAAGTGTAGACGCAATGTAAATAAGAGATTAATTGTGGATAATTGTGTAGATAGAGTCGCTGATTATAGCAGAATTTTTTGAGATTGTGATAAACTGAAATGAGTGAGGGCTTTTTAGTGATTAAGTGAGCTTTCTTTGCGCGCTTTCTTGTCTATATATAGTCGAATTTGAATGGAAGTTGTTTTTGATGCTGCTAAGAGGACCAATGTGGCTTCAAGTTTCAGGAGTGACATCTGCATATAAATGCATATATATATATATATATATATATTTATGATGTATGTCTTGGTGTGTCATTTTGTCTCTGTTTATTTTAAATCCAAGGCAGCCTGATATATTAATCTCTTCTCTTTCAGGATGAGCCGCTATCTCTGGATAAGGCAGTCTCTCGTGAGCCAGTCTCACTGACCCACTCTGCGTACTCCCTTGCTGCCTCAGCCTACTCCCAGGACCAGCTATACATCAATGGAGGCCTCAACTATAGCTACCGTGGTTATGGCGGACTGTGTGCAACCATGCAACACCCCGTGTCACTGACAACAGCTACCGCTCAGACCAACGGTGAGAGAAGAAGCTGGCAGCATCCTAACTGAAGTTTGAACTTGATGCTTACTCACACAGTTGCCTTAGCTGTGAAAGAATACAGGATACAAGCAAAGTTACCTTACAATAGATGCGTTTACATGGAGCATTGTAATCGGCAATCTGAATGAAAATGCTCCATATAAACGCCTCAATCAGAATAAAAATGCTCAAACCAAATGAAATTGTAATCTGTTTGAGAGGGGTGGGATAAACCTTTCTATAAACCAAACAAAATAAAAATTCTGCCATGTAAACCCGTTAAACTGATTACATTGCGTCTATGTCAAGCAGGACAGGTGTCGCACCAAGGTGGGAGGCATTCGTGGGCAGTACCCCCCGTCCATCCTCTCCCCTCCTTGCTAAACGTGATAGATTTCGAAAGCGAAAGTGAAACCGGTAAAACAGCGCGCACAAAAAAGCAACTGCATGTTCTCAAAACTTTTTAATATAGTAAATCACAAACAAATGAATTTTAAAATGTACGTAGTTGTTATTCATAGGTGGGTATTATGCTAATTGTGAAATGAGCGTGTACACATGCTATTTACACCTATTTACAAATGATTGTAATTTACTAACATATACATTTAACTATCAAATCTGATATTTGCAAAGCATTTGTGAATCCGGAGGAGAGTTTTCAGGAAGATCACGCAAAAAAACTTGCCACCGTGCACTGGCAGATGTAATGATTATAAATGCGTCTGGGAAAACCAGCAAGGAGACTGCATTAACGTTTTCATAATTTATTGATAAACTAGTGCTTTTTGTTTTCGGGTTAAGAGATAAGGTCAGCCACTTTGTCTCGTCATCTCTGCAGTACTGATCTGCCTCTATGCATGTTTCATACAGATTACATATATTTGTTTTCTTTTTGAATTTTTTCATTTGAAAGTAGACATTTCACTCGCTATATTTTTTATGTCTCTAAGGCAAGTATATACACAGAGTTTCAAAGTTTTGCGCTCAAGTTCACAGAGACCGAGACAGCAGAAAGCGCATCCTGTTTGGTTTAATTGTTTTACAAAAGCGCAACGTTTTGTTGTTATTGTGAGTGCACACAACAAAAACGTAAAGTCTTTACAAATTCGAAAGATGTATTACTCTTATCTGTATGAGCAAAAATGACAGAGTATTTTAAGAGCAAGTGGCCGCACCGGCGCCTTCATCTGTCATGCAGTAAGCGTGCTACTGTTCAGCTTCCACACTCCACACAGACACTTCAATAGTGCATTTTTAGTTTAAAATTAGATTGAGCAGCCATGTAAAGTTGCTACCACATACATCTTTCAGATGAAAAGCTATATTTGAGGTCAATGAATGTTAGGCCGTTAGCTGTTAACGATCTGTCCGTCACAGAATTTTTTTTCTGCGACTAATAAAATTTTGGTCAACCAAGTGTCTTTTCATCGACTAGTGGTTAGTTAACTGTTAGTAATTATATTTTTATTCTCTCCATTCAGGTCCTACTGATCTCAGTATGAAGTCTCTGGCCTCAAATTCATCCTCGTCAAGCTCCAGTAGTCTCGGCAGGAACGGAGGAGGAGGCGGAGCCTCGGCTCAGCTCAGCCATACAGAAGTGGCGGCAGTGCGTCAGCTGATCGCGGGATACCGCGAGTCTGCGGCCTTCCTGCTACGGTCGGCAGATGAGCTGGAGAACCTAATACTACAACAGAACTGAACCGATTTCAACACTCTCTCTGACTACACACTGACTGTGTCCCTCACATGATCATCGTCATCATTCTCATCGGTTTTCCAGTCACCACGGAAAACCATCTAGCTCTTAAAGATGAGAGAAAACAGCTTCATCAAGCTTTTGCTTTTATTTCACTTCGAGAACGGCCGCGAGATGAAGAGGGCGAATGTGGAGATGAGTCTCTGAAGGACACTGCAGCGCTGAAGCGGACGGTTTCGATGCGTCCTCCTGCATTTCATGCCTTCTCCACGGCCTCCCTCGGCTTAAGCGCCATTCGTTTCCCCGCTGAGAGCCATCGATTTCTGATTTTCTTTGTTTTTAGCTACTTCAAAGGAGGAATTACGGCACGCCGATCCTCCAGACGGCACTAACTAAATGAAGACACTTTTGATTTGGAGGCGTAATGGAAAGAGAGAAGATAAAAAGAGCAAGAAGAAAACTAAGAGACCTTTGTATTTGCTGTAAATAAGCACTCGCTGTGTCCTGAAGCACTTTTCCATTCGTTCTGACCTCTGAATCATTAATTTATGCATATAGATACGCAGGTGGTGGAAGCTCACCTGGAAATACCTCAGCCTGTCTGTCCCGCTCTCTCTCTCCCAGCGTTCCCCTCTCTGTGTGTGGGAGAAGAAAATTATCACCTGTCCGTCCTCGACTTCACAGTCCACCGATTTGGGCATCGAAGGCAGAGAGTGGGAGGGAATTTGTTTCTGTAATTGAAGTGCGGATTTTCTTTTCCACCTCCTCCAAATGTGTTGTAAATATTCCGATCCGTTTCAAAGGTATTGATCGCAAAAACACGCCGGACTCGTTTTGGGAATGGACCTTTCGCTTCGGCCTCACAGATGCCAACTCTCTTTGTTTCCTCTGTACGGGTCACCCTCTGTTCTCCTCTTCTCTATGTGTCCTTCCACGTGTACGTCCTCTCTCCTCCTCCACCTTATTATTCTGCTTTGGACGGAGATGGAGAGGAAGGATCCGGAATGGAAGCTTGTTAGTCTTTTATCTGTTGACTTTTCTTAATGGCCATTAATCCACTCTGCTGCTATGGACTCCAACGTAACGCCACAGACCTGAAACCTCAAGCCTCCCAAACACAACCAGAGCACCTCAAGGCGAAAAAAAACAAAAACAAACAAACACACAAGGCAAAAAAAAAACGAAAACGGAAGCCAAATCCAAAAGAAACTGCCGTTTTGCATTCTGGTCGAGAGTGTTTGATTTAATACTGAGGGCTGCTTGTGTTTGCTTTTGTTTGATTTGTTCTAAAAGCGCGGTGTGTGCTTAAATCTCGAGATCAACTGGGATCAAATCGTCTTTGGCACAAGAGCTTGGCGCGCACATACACGAACACGCGTACGACACGAACAGACGCAATTAAAGGGTCTTTAGTGAACTGAATATTTACCAGGAGAGGTTTAAAAATGTGTAGTTAGCGAGGTAGATTTGTTTAGGGACTAACTGACAGTAATGTCACTGTAATTTGCTCCATTTGCACACAGAGGCAGTGCTAATCTGTGATTGAGGAGCTCGGCGGCTCTGTTTTGCACTGCTAGTGGGGGATGGAGAAAGAATATCGCAATGCAGAAGATAATCAAACGCATTTCTGGCCCTAAAGGAGACAGACTAATACAGAGAGAGGGCGACCGTGATCCCCCGCTGAGGAGCCTTCAGAATCATTACATACATAATCACATGACCGGGACCTACTTATGATTGAAAGCCATGATGATGAGCGAGTGTGACCACAGACTACACTGCCCTCGTAAAACATATTTGTGTGCAATTTTGACGCGCCTGCTCAAAACACAACAGCGGACGTATAGAAGGAATGATTTGTTGATGTATTATATTTATGGTGTAGGCCTTCACAGTCCAGCCTCCAATTTCAATGTTGAGTTGTCGATTAGAATGTTGCTATAGACGTGAAAACATATGCAAAATTGTTTAACGTTGCTCTGATTGACCTCTCATCTCTGACTGTCTTTGCTATTTCTTTTGCTTTATTTCAGGAGAGAACTAAATAAGGAAATTAGGGGAGATACATGAATATTTAAATATTGTATGTTGAAAAATATTTCAAATATTTACACTTCCCTACATTTTTGCCCAAAATAAATAAAATAAGAAATTGTATTTTGCGTGAAGAAAGTGAATTCTGCTAAGAACCATTAAGATTTTTGCTTTGTGATATTATTTTAATTAAGCGCGTTTGTCAACATTTTTTTTTGGTAATTGGAACATTTAAAAAATAATTAAGTTCATTAAAAATTCTGTCATTTGTAATATAAATAATAAACATTATTTTTATTAATGTAACTTTTTTTTTGTAATTGCAAAAATTACAAAATAGTTCATTAGAAATTTAGTTCAATTACATTTTCATTAATTTAGCTTTTTTTTGCAATTGGAACATTATAAAAATCATTAAGTTCATTAGAAATTCTGTCATTTATAATTTGTATTATAAACATTTTTATTTATGTAATTTTTTTTTTTTTTTTTTTTTTTTGTAATTGGAACATTACAAAAATCATTAAGTTCGTTAGAAATTATGTCATTTATGATTTCAGTTGTAAACATTATTTTTATTAATGTAACGTTTTAGTTTAGTTTTTTGTTTTTTTTTGAGGGTTTTTTCCTAATTGTAACATTACAAAAATCGTTCAGTTCGTTAGAAATTCTGTCATTTATAATTTCAATTATAAACATTATTTTCATTAATTTAATTTTTTTGTTTTGTTTTTGTTTTTTTGGGGCAATTGGAACATTATAAAAATCGTTAAGTTCATTAGAAAATCTGCCATTTATAATTTCAGTTATAAACGTTTTTATTTATGTACATTTTTGTTTTTTTTTAGGTTTTTTTTTTTTGTAATTGGAACATTGCAAAAATCATTAAGCTCATTAGAAATTATGTCATTTATTATTTCAGTTAAAAATATTATTTTTATTAATGTAACTTTTTTTGTTTAGTTTTTTTTTCTAATTGGAACATTACAAAAATCGTTAAGCTCATTAGAAATTCTATCATTTATAATTTCAATTATAAACATTATTTTTATTAATGTAACTTTTTTGTTTTGTTTTTTGTAATTGGAACATTACAAAAATCGTTAAGCTCGTTAGAAATTCTGTCATTTATCATTTCATTTATAAACATTATTTTTATGAATTAACATTTTTAGTTTTGTTTTTGTTTTGGGGTTTTTTTGGCAATTGGAACATTATAAAAATCATTAAGTTCATTAAAAATTCTGTCATTTATCATTTCAATCATAAACATTTTCATTAATTTAACTTTTTTGTTTTTTTAATTTAGTGTTTTGTAATTAGAACATAAAAATCGTTAAGTTTGTTAGAAATTCTGTCTTTTTTAATTTCGAGTATAAACATTATTTTCATTAATCTAACTTTTTTTGTTTTGTTTTTTGCTTTTGGTAATTGGAACATTATAAAAATCATTGTTCATTAGAAATTCTGTCATTTATCATTTCGATTATAAACATTTTTATGAATTTAACTTTTTTTGGTAATTGGAGCATTATAAAAATTAAGTTCATTAGAAATCCTGTCATTTATCATTTCAATTATAAACTTTATTTAAATTCATTTAACTTCGTTTTGATAATTGGAACATTATAAAATGATTAAGTTCATTAGATATTCTAGCATTTATAATTTCAATTATAAACATTATTTTCATTAATTTAACTTTTTTTGTTTTGTTTTTTTATTTTGTAATCGGCACATTTTGAAAACCATTATTAAAAAAGTTTATTATAAATTCTAGCATTTATAATTTAAATTCTAAACAGTATTTTTATTCATTTAACTTTTTTGTTTTTTGTTTATTTTGTAATTGGAACATTATAAAAATCATTTAAAAAGCCATTAGAAATTCTATCATTTATAGTTTAATTATAAACAATATTTTCTATATTACAATACAGAATTACAGTAAAAAATACTGTAGTGAATTAAAAAAAAAAAAAAATTAAAAGGAAGTACAAATACCACAAAGAAATTTAAATCATTATAATTTCTGTATAGCAGAATAAATTAGATATATTAAATAATATGATAATGAGAATCTCTTTTTTTTCCATTATGGTAATGAAAATTGAGATTAATATGCTTAATTAAATCACAAAATGTTTAGTGAAAATTTCACTTTCACAAAATACAATTTCTGATTTTACTCTTTAGATTTATGGAATAAAATTTACCCTAGACATGTTTCTGACAAAAACATTTGACTTGCATATTTAAGCTTTTTGATTTAGAGCAAAAACATTTTTGAAACAAACGTCCTCTCTCCTACTTTTCTATGTTGTCTGTTGCTGTTTCTGTCTTTTCTTTTCCCCGTCATCCACAGTAGACACAGATGTTGAGAGGTCGAATAATAGAGAATTTTAGCTGCTGTCTCGGTCATCTGTCTTTCTCTCGTTGAGGTCTGAAACATGGGTCCCACTGCCGTCAAACGCTGCTGATTATTACTCCACCCTCACGCGCTACTGAGCTCTTCTGTGGATTCCTAAAACCGTACGATGGAGATGGAACCGCTAACCGCATCCCTGTGGAAAAAAGCCGAAAAAAGCGACGCATTCATCTGCTCACAAGTTGTTTCTTCTCTCCAGTTCGCTCAAGGACAGCTACCGAAAAACAAACTGTAAAACGAGGCAAACGACAATCTTGAAAAAGGTGTAACTAGTTCACAGTTTTGTTTCCATGCTCTGTGTTCCGTGTGCCGTCGTACAGCGCCGTGTGTTCCCGGGAGAGTGAGAGGGGTAATTTTAGCCATAATCAGAGCATCTCTCACTCTCAGATCCGAGTTCTCACGCCAGCCGCTGAGGACTCCTTGTGGCCCGCTGTCGAAAACCTTTTTATCCGATTCCTATTTTTATTATAATTATCTCGATTACTATTATTTTGTAATTCTTTTTGTATCGCAAGTGGTCTTTTCAGAACCGTTTTGTACCGACATCACGTGTGACGTTCGTCCTGTATGCCTATAACATTCCAAACTAGGATGTCAACATGCCAAGCAGCCAGCCAAACCACAGTCACATCGGATTGCAGACAGACGCACACCGAGGGCAAAATCAATCCCGCGCCGCACAGGCTTTAAAGTGTTAGTTACGTCCAAAGCCTGACGCCTGATTCCCACAAACCCCAAAGAACTGTTATCTCAGTACTGTACGACCGAGATGTTTGGGAAACATGTTTGGTTTTCTGATAAGTTACTGCGCCGTGCCTTTAAAGGGGCTTAATTGAACTGATTGTCATATATATATGTCCCTTTATTGTATTAGAAACCTCTTCAGCTTCTCTGTATTTGCTGTCAGTACCTCGGAGCCCCTTCAAGGTGTCTTTTTTGTTCAATCAGCACCGCAATCTACTGTGATTATTCTACTAAACAGGCCACCTGTCAAACACAAACACACAAACAAACGGTCTGATACGGGTTCAGGCTTTGCATTCAGGTGTGACGCTGGTTATGGTTGCTGCTAAACTACACAACTTTAAAAAAAAAGCTCTGGTTTGATCAGATGTATAGTTCTGAGACAAAAAAAAAAGAAATGAAAGAAAAAAAAAAAACAACTTGACTTTTATTTTTCTACCACAGTGGTGTACAGCTGCATTCAAGTTCATGTGGTTCCCCGTTTTAGTCTTTTTTATGATTTGTTGGTGCTTCGGATCTGTACCATCCCGTCTCGGTTTTCTCTTGATTTGTTTTAAGAGCTGCTGACGCCGGCTCTTGTTTTGATATGTACCTAATACCAATGTGAAACTGTCTCTTTCCTTCTCATTTTGGACTCAGTGGAAGTGTGATGTTTACATGTACAGATTTTGGAGATTCTCTTTCTTTGTTGTTCTCATTTTTTGAATTCAAACGCTTTCTTCTTTTCAGGCACTGCTTAATTTAATTCCTTTATAGTGAAGGGAAATGGGACTTGCAGCATTTTTCCGTGCATTTACAGTAAGATAAGATGACCCCCGTCACTAACCCCAGATACACGAAATAAAGAAGGATTGTTGTAAATGAATCTTTTCCTCTGACCGTTACGGATAACATGGCCATCTGTTCCTTAATGATTAAAAGCCATTATTACACCCTTCGTCGGGTGCACATCAAGTATTAGAGTACAAGAACAGCAGAGTGAAAACCTCAGGTAAATGATTGCTGTTTTATAGTAAAAAAAAAAGAAGTCCTGTCGGCAACCCATTTCCCACTTTAATACCATAATATATACGAAAGAAATCTTTTTTTATATTTATTGTGTTATATATATAACAGTGAATCCTTTTTCAGTACATGTGGCTAAATATTTTAATTCTTTAGAAAAGTGTTGATACATACATATGTGAAAAAACTGAAAGACTGAATGAAAATGAAAATGAAAAAAATCCATTTTTGTTGTTTAATGCAAACAGCATGGGCGGCTCCTAACATATCACTTTCATTAATGAAAACCAATGATTTGACATGAAGCTTTCTCCAGTAGGATGTCACTGCTAAAATGTCACTAACATTGTGACTTTTTTTTTTCTCCCAAGCTGTACGTCACAAAGCTAAATATACTAATAAAACGGTGTGCTATATATCAAACCCGGCAGCTGTATTTCTTTTCTTCCTCCTGAGGAAAAAATATTTCGAATCAGCATTAATGTATTTGCCTGTGCTGTGGGTCGGGTTTTGCTAACTAAGTAAAACCTGAAACCGCTTACATTGGTCCTCCTGATGAAAATGGCTTCATAAAAGAACTTAATCAGTAGTTCTCAACCTCTTTGATCCCCCATCGCCCATGACAATGTTCCAATGCTGAGCTTTTTCAGTTTATCTGGGCATCTCGATTTTTAGTATTTAAGTTGTTTTGTAGATTATTTTAAATCATTTAGGTCATATTATAGCTTACTTTAATGCTTGTGTGGCCACAGGCCTCTGGTTCAGATATCCAGCAATATGATTAAGCACTGGCATATTATAAAAGATAAATATCTTGCAATATAATATATCCCACAGTTTTAAGCCAGTTATGTACAGTTGAATTCAAAAGTTTACATAAAACTTGCAGAATCTGCTAAATGTTGATTATTTTACCAAAATAAGAGGGATCTTACAAAGTTTGTGTTATGTTTTATTTAGTACTGACCTGAATAAGATATTTCACATAAAAGACATTTACATACAGTCCACAAGAGAAAATAATAGTTGATAAGTTCAAAGGTTTACATACACTTGATTCTTAATACTGTGTTGTTACCTGAATGATCCACTGCTCTGCTTTTTTGTTTAGTGATAGTTGTTCATAAGTCCTTTGTTTGTCCTGAACAGTTAAACTGTCTGCTGTTCTTCAGAAAAATCCTTCAGGTCCCACAAATTCTTTGTTTTTCAGCATTTTTGTGTATTTGAACCCTTTCCAACA
>JAHKKF010388550.1:0-15575 GCA_019740295.1 Labeo calbasu | reverse complement strand
TTTAACTGTTCAGGACTCGTGAACAACTATCACTAAACAAAAAAACACAGCTGTGGATCATTCAGGCAACAACACAGTATTAAGAATCAAGTGTATGTAAACTTTTGAACTAGGTCATTTTTATAAATTCAACTATTACTTTCTCTTATGGACTATATGTAAACATCTTTTATGTGAAATCTCTTATTCAGGTCAGTACTAAATAAACAATAACATGTTGTAAACTTTTGACCTCAACTGTAGCTGTTCTCATGTATTGTGTCTTATTTGTGTCATTACCTGTGCTTGGCAAAGCCACTCTAGTAAAACAGATTTCAAATCTCAGGAGTTTTTAAATTCCTGGTAAAATAGACGTTGAATTAATCTGCTGCTGTGTGAATGTAACCAGAGTGTTTTGGAACAGACAGTATTAATAGGTATTAGTTAATATTCATTCATGAGTTACTGGGGTACAAAGGATAGTCTAATCAAAGGATGATTTAGTTGGACAAGGATTCAATTTCCTATCTCACCTCACGTCCTCTAGCTTTCTGGTTATGGCGGAGCCCACGCTGGAGAACGCCGTCGTCGCCTTCTGACCCACTTGGGACAGTGTCTCTGAGGTCTTCTTATACCTGTCCAGCACAGATGGGGGACAGATGTGTACAGAAATCTATACAACATAACTATAAACCACAAGATCATGTAATTCTAACAGCTGGAGCGGGCTAGTAAAAATCAAGCACGTTCACAACTGTACGTCTTTAACGCAATTCGGTGTGAATTGCACAGCAGAAGCATTGACAGATGGAGCCGCTCCTCCGCAGCAGTATGAGAGGCGGCGGGCGGCACGCAGATGCCTGAGGCGAGTGAGGGCACGTACGCAGTGGAGGTGGTGACTTCATGCCAGCCTTTGCTCAGGTTCTGTTTGAACTCGTTGAGTGGAGTGATGCCCAATTTCCGCTTGATCTCCGCCACCTGCTTCTCCTTGGCCGCCAGCACCTGAGAAAGAGTCTGGATCTCATCTTCCACCTGTAGGGAAACAGGATAGAAGAATTCACCTGACATGGAAAATATGGTTAAGTGTGGCGACACTCATTCAAAAAAAATTCAAATCACTGATGGGTTTATCCATAAGGTCAGCACACGTGAAGAAAGTAGGCATTGCAAAATGAGTTTAGCCTCTTGAGACAATCTCCGCCATTGATTGAGGCATTTTTCGCTGGAATCTGAAATATAAAAGGACTGAAGGATGTTGACCTTTGCTAGTTCACTCTGCAGCTCTGCTTGCTCTTCCTCAGTTAGGGCCATGCAGGGTGAACAGGGCACTGCATTCACTGCATCTTCACCTACTTCTGGGATGAAGTCTGGACTCTTGGGCCCTACAAAAACAAAACACAAACATGCGCTATAAAATATTTCCAGGATGCTGATAAAAGAGCTGGTCTAAGAAAAGGCTGCAGGCTTGAAGAAAGCGTGCCACACACATCCTGAAAAGTGAAGCCAAAACATTTTGATCGCCCCCTGGTGGCCGGCTGCAGCATATGTCATAATCCCCACCTTCTCCATGTAAACAAGCGGTCACCAGACTCGGTCCTGGAGGGCCGGTGTCCTACAGAGTATAGCTCCAACCCCAGTTGAACACACCTGAAGCCAGATAATCAAGGTCTTACTAGGTATACTTTAAACTTCCAGACAGGTGTGTTAAGGCAAGTTGGAGCTAAACTGTGCAGGACACCGGCCCTGCAGGACCAGGTTTGGTGACCCCTGATATAAACGAATGGGAGTAAGCCAAACTAATGGCTTGGTGAGATACTTTATGTGACACTGCGAATGAAATTGCAATTAGGGGAAATCAAGTCACACTGTGATATTTAAATTTACAATTACAAGAAAAAAGTCACAGTTACCAGAAATAAAATAACACTATATCAAATAACAATTCCAAGAAACAAAGTCACTGTGTAAGATACACTACCAGTCAAAAATTTTTGAACACTAAGATTTTTAATGTTTTTTAAAGTCTCTTCTGCTCACCAAGCCTGTATTTATTTAATCCAGAGTACATAAAAAACAGTACAATTTTGAAATATTTTTACTATTTAAAATAACTGTTTTCTCTTTGAATGTATTTTAAAATGTAATATATTATTGTGATTGCAAAGATGAATTTTTTGCATCATTACTCCAGTCTTCAGTGTCACATGATCCTTCAGAAATCATTCTAATTTGCTGCTCAAAACAAACAACAACAACAAAAAAAAACATTAATTGTTATTATTATTATTATTATGTTGAAAACAGCTGGGTAGAATTTTTTCAGGTTTCAGCATTTATCTGAAATAAAACTCTTTTGTAACATTATAATGGTCTTTGTCATCACTTTTGATCAATTTAAAGCATACTTGCTAAATAAAAGTACTAATTTCTATAATTTCCAAAAATAAATAAATACATAAATAAATATTAAATAAATAAACTGACTCCAAGCTTTTAAATGGTATAGTGTATAATGTTACAAAAGCTTTTTAGTTCAGATAAATGCTGATTATTGGATCTTTCTATTCAAAGAATCCTAAAAAAAATATATACTCAACTGTTTTAAATATTGATGATAATAATAATAATAAATAATAAACATTTTCTTGAATAGCAAATCAGCGTATCAGAATGATCATGTGCACACTGAAGACTAAAGTAATGATTAAAAAAAATCAGCTTTGAAATTACAGGAATAAATTACAATTTAAAATATATTAATAAATTAATAAAATAAATTATATATTATTTTAAATAGTAAAAATATTTTACAATTTTACTGTTTTTGCTGTACTTTGGGTCAAATAAATGCAGGCTTGGTGAGCAAAAGAGACTTTTTAAAAAAAATATTTAAAAATCTTACTGTTCAAAAACCTTTGACTGGTAATTATGAGAAATAAAATCACACTGAGAAATATAAAATTACAATTAGAAGACACAAGTCACAATTATGAGAAATAAAAATCACACTGAGTGAGATAAAATTGCAATTGGAAGACAAATGTCACTATTACCAGAAATAAAAAACGCTGTGTGACATATAAAGTCAGAATAACAACTAAGAAGTTGCATAAAAGTCACAATTTCCCTTTTAATTTTTAATTCTGAGCTAAAAATGGGCTTTCTTCTAGTGGAGCTTGTTAGAAGATCTGGAAACAAATTCCATTGATCTTTTGTGATATAAATTCTAGCATCAGGTTAGTTTTAGTTCATATTAAGTTGAACTGTCATTTTGAATATAAGTGTTTTTAGCTCAGCGGTGAGAAAGACTGATTTTAATTTAGAGAGCATGTATAGTCAGCCGTCAGGCCAGGAAAGAGAAAGAGAAACATGAAGGAAGATGAGTAGGTCAGCAAGAAGTCATGTGTCAAAGAGCTTTAAAACTTTATAAGGTGCTTGTCACATGATGGACACCCACCCAAAGGCTCACGCAAGTTTGGAAGATGTACTTTGATGCCTCCACTGACAGAGCATACTATGGAAATACAGCATAAATAATAAAACTCAAGGATGTCACCATTCAGTGGGCAGATAACTAGAAGGAAAGGCCAAAAATTCAGCACTGCCAGTCAAACTGACAAGAGTATGACAGCTCTGCACTGCACTGTATATTATACTGTAATGTTATCAGCTGATGTCCTTGCTGTTATTTAGTCCAATCAGTGTTTTTGTGCATCTCGTGATTATTCGTTTAACAGAATAACCTGATAAGACCATTCACTTTGTTAAACACGGATTCCAGACATTTGGCAAAATCAGCCTGTGGTAGCTGGGGGGGAAAAAACAAGACATAATATATAAGGCTCAGGTCTCAGCTTGCAGTTAAAACATGTTTCAGGAGGAAACATAAAAGTTGCGTCACATGAGGAGGGTGTGCAGCTCATTTGTAAGCAGCTTGTTTGGTATTTCTGGAAAAACTGGTAGGTTTGCCTCCCACTTTAACTTACCACAAAGGTAATTAGAAACAGAAGTGAGGATCTTTTATAGCTTGTTTGACAACAAATTCCTAACAAAATATTTTTGGAGTGTTTGGCATGTTTTAAAGTCTGCTGACAAGACTTAAAATGAGTAGGACTGCATAGTTAACCATATATTGTTACAATACACCTAATTTTACTAAGATTGAACTTGTATTAGATGTAGTTTGGATAAAATTAAAGTGTTTTCCCACATTCTATGGTTTATGGTTTACAGGAGGAAGTGACATCATTTACATGGAAATTATGACTGTAACTAGTGCCTGAACATGTGTAGTGAGGACAAATGCCTAAAATATTTTACTGTACAAGCACAGTTCATTTGTAGTTATTTAAAAGTATAAACAAACAGGTTCAATGCAGTTGTACACAACATTTTTTTTACATAGTGGTTTGGGAAAAAAAAAAAAAAAAGTGGCTGATTTCTCCAATACATAAATAAAATAAATATTACAAGTGGCATGTGTAAACATGCTGAAAGTTTGTTTCTCTCTCTCCTCACTTTCTAAGTCATTTTAATGCAAGTATGAAGGAGAAAAACTAGATCACTAAGAAATCATTGTGGAGTGTGGACTTTAGAAAGAAATGTATTCAATTCTTTTAAACACCTAAGGTGTGATGAAAGCGCTTATGATTTGTTCAGACGTCCCTGATTTCATCACCACTTTTAATGTAACAATTCCCATTTTTATAAGTTTCAACATCCACATCTGTCCTGTCGTGGAATAGATTTCTCCACACATGGATTTCAACATACGCAATAACAAGATTACGAATGGCTCATGAATCACCATATAAAAGAAAAATTTCCAACCCTGATGTGCCATGACGGTTCACAGGCTTGATCAATGACCTATCTCTGTCTGTATAATGAGACTGAGGGCCCTGTATAAACACACTTATAATTTGTTAACCAAGCTCACAGCTCTTGCATTTAGTGATTAACATCTTAACTGTATTACAGTAGCACTGTTGGCCATGGAATAATTTATACATACAGTTACTGTACAAAATGGTTAAGCGTTTTAGTACCTGCCAGTTCAGACAAGTCCTGTTGTCCTGTTCATTTAATTAACAGTCAGTTAAAAGTTGATGGAAGAGTTTAATTTTAACAAAACACAATAGTGTTGCATTTCATATATACAAAACAGAATATAATTTTAAATCTAAAATAAAATAATTCGGCATAAAACATGCCAAATTGGTTGTGTGGATTACTCTGATGTGGTGACCCCTGATAAAGGAAGCAAGCTGAAGGAGAGAGAGAGAGAGAGAGAGTTCACTCCTGAAATAAGATTTCCTGATCATTTACTCACCCCCATGTCATCTAAGATGTTCACGTCTTTCATCAGTCGAAAGGAAATGAAGGTTTTTGAGGAAAACATTCCAGGATTTTTCTCCATACAATGAGGATCAGCAGGTTAAAGGTCCAAATTGCGGTTCAATGCAGCTTCAAAGAGCTCTACATGATCCCAGTCAAGGAATAAGGGTCTTATCTAGCAAAATGATCTGTCATTTTCTAACAACAACAACAACAAAAAAAACATTTCTATACTTGTTAACCACACTTGCTTGTTTTCCACTAGCTCTGCATCCACAACTTGGAAAAGTCACGCGACTATAGGGCTGCGATTATTCCTCGATTCTATTCAAGTATTTGATTTAAAAAAAATCCTTGATTGCATTTTGCCTGTGTAATCAGCAAAATACCGGAAGTGGCCCATTCCACATGTTTAACCTTAGGAAAATTAACCATGGTTTTACTTTAAATAAAACCAAAAAAAAACAAAACATAGATACTATAGTCAAACCATGATAACTACAAATTAGCCATGGTTTTGTCACACTAACCATAGTTTAACCATGGTATTTGTAGTAAAACTGTGGTTATACAAATGCTAGTCTGTACACCAAAAAAACCAAAAAACAAAACATGGTTACTACAATTTTACTATAATTAAACCATGGTTAATTTTCGTAAGAGAAACTCATTTAAAAATCACAATGAACATAATGCTATTAAGAATTCACAACCGCTATGATTTAATTAAATAAATATGCAGTGCAGGTTTAATATATGCGCTTTGATTATTTACATGTGTGTAGGTCATGTACGTGCATCTCAAGAGCGGCTCCGTTCACAGCAAATGCTGCTACACAAACTATTATTATTTACATGTGTGGAGCGTCTCAAACTCCATCTCTGCATGTTGTTGTGAGTCTGGGTTTATTATAACATTCATCAGGGAATGAAACATGCGCTACTTCATCAGATTTGTAAGGTAAATCATTTCTAAACCTATGTAACACAGGAGAACACATCGTTATCTTTCTCAATTATGCTAACCGTTCATCGCTATTTCAAAATAAAAATTTAAACCCTCACTCGGAGTTTAAATGTTTTGAGGTTCACATATTCAAGAAATTACAGTGGCTGTAGCTTTTCTGTCATAAAGAAAAGGCCAAATAGTAAAGATTAAGTGGCCATTTGAATGAAATGTTGTTTAGTCAATATTAAACAAGGATTAGATCGTGCAGTAAAATGTAAAAATAATGTACATTAGCTCTATCGCTTATAAAACATTATGCATTTTAACAGTTTTGTTCAATAAAACAATACTTGCTTTTGACACTTTATTTGAACTAATTATCATTGCCTCATTGCTATCATATATGTATTTTAAGTCATTTTAAAGGCTATTGTTCACTTAGATCTATTACTACAAAAAATATATATATTATAATTATCCGATTACTCGATTAATCATCAGAATAATCAACAGATTACTTGATTACCAAAATAATCATTAATGACTGCCCTACACGTGATCCAGTGTTTACAAAGCGAACATACAAGGAAAAAAATCAAACTCCCTTTACAAAAAGGTAAAACAACAATGTTGGACGATTTTGAAGTTGGAGGAAACAATGAGATGGAGTTTTTTGCCCTACCCTACTTCCTTGAACCAGAGTACAAAGACAAAGAACTAGAAGAGCTACAATGAAACTGCAAATTGGACCTTCAACCTGTTGATCCCCATTGAAGTCCACTATACGGAGAAAAATCCAAGAATGTTTTCCTCAAAAACTTTCCTTTCTTTTCAACTGAAGAAATAAAGACATGAACATCTTAGATGACATGGGGGTGAGTAAATATCAGGAAATTTTATTTCAGGAGTGAACTAAGATTTTCTTTAATATTGTCAATTTATCTGTTACCTGCCAAAATATGAACGAAGAAAAAACGGATTTTGAATATCTATGCATGCTATATTTAAGACAACATGCTGTATTTTCAGAACTCAAAACTTCCTCCTCAATTCAAAAAGAACATTTACTGAAATTAACCTACATAAACGTAACATAATTGTCCACATTTACACATCAGTATGTCCAACGTCCTACTGGGTGATCAGAAAATTGGACTGTCCAGTCTTTCTGAGGTAAAAGGAGAAAGCAGCAGAGATACCATTAGTCTTAAGCAAGACTCCAGTCTGTCAAGACTAGTCAAGACCAACTCATCTGAGTCCAGGGCGGGTCTAAATGTTCCTGAAAACATGGTCTTAGAATCAAACTTGAGACTGAGTTGAGCCCAAGTCCAGTCTTGACTATTATTTCTCTGGTCTAGCACCTACTGCTCTGCATATCTTCCTGAAGGATCCCAATGTTAAAAATTAGGAGCTAGATGTTATAATTTTACAAAGTCATGATTATTTCAATCTGATCTTTCTGAGTATAAGAAGGGAAAAATTAAAATGATATTTGACATGACGGGACTGCTGATCACTACATATCTGAAGAGGATCTGAACAGCACTTCAAAACACAAAAATCAAACAGACACAAAAAAAGACCTTTTAATGCTAACAGAAAAAAACTAAAACATGACAAAAAAAAAACTACAAAGTGGACCTTAAGGAAGAAATTATATAATAAATACTACAAATGAATAATAATACAATGAATGACTAGTAGACATGGTGCTTTCTGAGTGTGCATTAGCCTCAAAGCCCACCTGACCAGCATCTGCTCCTGACGGATGAGCTTCTTCAAAACATCAGCACTTGACAGGAAGAGGGCTCTCCTGTACTTTCGAATACATTCTCTGTCTCACCCTGTTATACTGTGACAAACGCTAGTCCACACCTAAACACACACACACCCCCACTGAGCACCTGAACAAACACTGTTACCTCTGAGCGGCAGTACCGGTGAACCAGGGGGAGTGAAACTCTCTTCGGGTGACAGGTAGAGGTAGCTGGTGTTCACTCCTTGCTCAAAGTTGAACGGAGACTTGTACTCTTCTACAGGTTCCTCCATGCTGCCCAAGATCAGGAAGCTCCCCGGACACTAAGTGATCACATGTGACCGAGCCAGTTAGGATATCACAGCGCCGATTGTTCCATCTTCTAGCTACGGTTGCAACTCTTAAGTGTGTGTTGCGGATTCTGCAGTGCCAGCAGGGATCACATGATGTCCTGTCTGAGACAACGACGGCAGTACGTTAATAAGTTACCTCTCCAGAGCGATCTATTTCCGTCCCGAGCCGACACTCCCAGCTGTAATCTCAGCGGTCCTTGTAGGGATTGTTGACAATCCTATAAAAAGTGGATTTTTACTGTTCTCAAAGGCTGAGGAAAGCAATCGTCTTCAGCTGTTCCTATGCTGGACTAGCTCATGCTCAGCCCCTCCGTCCATCTTTTCATCCATGGGAAGTGAAGATCCATTTGTCCCCTGGTCACATGACACTGGGGCAACCCCACGAAAGGAAGCTGTAATCTGCAGTGGCCTAGATTACAATGTTAATCCATTACAAAGGGCCCCCACACCGCTTCAGATACACACCAGCTGCACAAACCATTACAGACTGAAATGGATTCAGCCAAGCGCGACACATTCACAAGTGATGATACCTAAAGGCCAACATACACTCAGAGGTCTTCAGTACTATTATTCTGTAAGATTTTACATCCCTGCCACACTACACTGCAGAATTTATAGGTCCTGTCAAATTGTGGAAGATCATGATATAATGAATTTTTTTTAAAAAATAATTGCATATGCATAGCGGTCAGATAAATCACCAGAGACATCTGAGCGACCATATGGCAAAATTTGCATTGCAGTTCATCTACACAAAACAAAACACACACACATTTTATTTTAAATTAGCATGAACTGAAAACTGTAACCATTTTTTTCTTATTATGACATGCATACGAGTGAAATGGCTTCTTAAACAAGTAAAAAGAAAGGCAAACATTTAAAAGAACACACTTTTTTGAAAATAGGCTCATTTAACATAGAGTTAAACAGTTGAGTTTTACCGTTTTCAAATCCATTCAGCTGATCTCCGGGTCTGGCGGTAGCACTTTTAGCATAGATCATTGAATTCGATTAGACCGTTAGCACCTCGCTCAAAAATGACCAAAGAGTTGATTTTTTTCCTATTTAAAACTTGATCCTTCTGTAGTTACACTGTGTACAAAGACAGACGAAAAATGAAAAGTTGTGATTTTCTAGGTCGATATGGCTAGGAACTATACTAATTTGCTGCCGTACCATGAGTGTAGCAGGCGCAATGATATGACGCAGCCGTCAACTCTGCCAGCTGCAACTCTGCATCTACACAAACTTAGTGGCGGTCACTTTCAGGCGTTGCGTAATATCATTGCGCCTGCTGCACCCATGGTACCGCAGCAAAGTTCCTTGATTATTACACCAGAATGAGAGTATAGTTCCTAGCCATATCAGCCTAGAAAATCTGAACTTTTCATTTTCCATCAGTCTTAGTACACGATGTAACTACAGAAGTGTCAAGTTTTAAACAGGAAAAATATTGTCATTATATATGGTCATTTTTGAGCGAGAAGCTAACGGTCTAATCAGATTCAATGATCTATGCTAAAGTTATGCTAAAAGTTATGCTAAAAGTTATGCTAAAAGTGCTACCACCAGACCCTGAGATTGGCTGAATGGATTTGAAAACGGTAAAGCTCAACTGTTCAACTCTAGGGGAATTGGACAATGAGCCTATTTTCAAGAAAAGTGGAGTGCTTATTTAATTGTAAAATTATTATTCTAGTAAAATATTTTATTGTTATTATTTTTGTTATTAGTAGTAGTATTACTATTATTTATTTTATAAATTTTAGATACTCAATTGTACGGGTGGATGATATATCAGTAGACGTGATTAAATAAATGGTAGACATTTTGGACTATTGTCTCTAGTGCGGTTATGAAAACTTGGTCACGAAAACTGATTTTGCAGATGTTTTTAAGCATTGTGTTTTAAAAACAAGTGATTTTAAAGGGGTCATACGATGCAATTTCATGTTTTCCTTTGTCTTAGGAGTGTTACAAGCTGTTCATGCTTATATACGATCCATAAAGTTGCAAAGATTAAAGTCTCAAACCCAAAGAGATATTTATTATAAATATTAAAACTTGGCCACGCCTTCCTAAAACAGCTCGTTCAAACACGTCCCCACAAACCTACGTCACGGTGTGGGAAGATCTGAATAACACCGCCCAAATGTACACGCAAAGAAAGAAGGCATTACTTTTATTCTCGCTGTAGTATTGATGCAGCCGTCATATCGTGGAGATGCTGTGTGTTTTGCTGTAAATGCGAAACTACTTTGTTTGGCCTTCCAAATGAGTAGACAACTAGAAATCAGTGGTTATGTTATATTTATAACACTGTTCCAGAATAGTACAACGAAAATATTCAAGTATGTGCAGTGCATTTTACAGAGAACTGTTTCCTGAACCTGGGAGAGCAGCCTACAATGCCAGCTGTGCACAAAGGTTGTTTCTATAAAGTGGGGGAATAAGAACTTTGCGCTTCTGACTCACAGCCTGTAAGTACATTTTCATATTTAAAGGATTTGCTGCTGACTATTCAAACATGAGTTTTGAACAGTGTGGAGTAGCGCTTGCTGTTGGTCGTTATTACAATCACAAATGCAGACATGGTTTTTTGACATGGTTTGACACAACGCGAAACACGGCCAATCACAATGCACTGGATAGCTTGCTATCAGAGCACACCACACTTTTCAGAACGACGATCTTTATAAAAATCAACGTGTTTCAGAAAGAGGAGAGGCAGAAAGGCCCAAAAGGCCATATAAGCAACCAATCACGTTTTGTTTTGTGCCACATCATGTTTAGGGGCGTGGAAATCTCAAACTTTAAATATTTCACATTCTTTTGAAAATCCAGCGTTTGGCTGATCCTGATAAGCACTCGACGTCACAGCTGTAAACACGACAGTGTTCTCCTTCCATAAGGGGTTTTGGCATCACAGGATCTTTGTTTCCAGCGGAACGTTAAAGTTCACGACACACACCGGAAATCCTGTATAATTTAACCAATCCGGTGATGACTTCGAAACTCCTGAAATGTTTCCACTTTTGTGTGCGATATGCATCAGATGTTCAGCCAACGGTCCATGGGCGTGACGTCTGAGGCTGAGATTAGTTTCCTATTAAATGATCCCTGTCAGGCACTCCATCATAGAAAAGTTACATAAAAGTGTTGCAACATTCTAAACTTTGCCATACTCTCTAGTATGCAACGAAGCTCTTTCTCTCTACGCATGTAATGATAGAACCAAAGCTGTGCATTCACACACACTAACAAGTTAAGATCATAACTTAAAAATGGTCATGCAAAATTGATCAAGTTTATAGAAATACAGTATTTTACTACAGTTTTGGTTGCTGTTAACCTCAAGGATACAAACATTCAATGAAGAAATGTTGATAGTTGTTGTAAATATTTATTGGTATCGGCAGGAATTTCACCATCAACACTCACATACAAACAGTGTAAACACTTTTGACACGGCTCTGTTTGTTTGAGCAGCTTCACACAGCGACACAGACTTGATCAATATATCCACTCTGGGGCGTGACCAAAACTGACGCTATAACAACTGACAAAAATCACAAAACATAATGGTCGACTAAACAGTGCGCTGAAATCACCACAATATTCATCATATTGCCAACAATACCAACTGAAATTCCATTTGGTGCCACTAGTGGTGCGGAAACACCAGACATAAGCACTTAAGCATGAATTGCTCATTCCCAATTCATTTCCTCAGGTTTTAAAATACACACATACCATGTATGACACACCCTCTACAGAGCTTTGTCCCTGAGGAGCTGGAATTACACATCACTGCCTGACTACAGTAGCTGTCTTACGTGGGATGGGTCTGCTGTCTCCAGTAGAGATCAGCAAGAACAGCCAACGATACAAAGAATCAGGTTATAATGAGAGTCACAGAGAGTCTATTCAGCTGTATTCACATGGGCGTACAAGAGCCAAGCAGTGACAAACACACATGTGCGCTTGTGTGCGTGTCAATTAACACTCTAACTACGTTCATCTCGCACGTCTAGGATGGCAAAACCTCGACGCCTCCACACTGCTGCGTGCAGGTTAGAACCCGGATATTTGCCTTTCACCAGAGTCCTTGTTGGCTTTCATCCAGACTAGATTGCACAACAAAAGCGTGCAGATGTTCAAATAGAGACTTGAATGCAATCTGCAACCAGGGATGTTCCTTTGCACCCCAAATCATTTTCACACGAAACTAATGCAATGAATTTTCATTAACACTTGAGCATCTGTTGGCAAGCCTTACTTCATGAGCTTTGCTCTCACAGTAAACCCGAATGTTAGGAGGGTCTATGACAAAATAAAGCAAACTGCGGAAATAGAACAGAGCCATTCAATGAAGAAAGGTGCCCAACTTCCTATTTTAACAAACGGATGAGAAGCATTGTTTAAAAGAGGAAATAAGCAATAATCACACATTTGTTTGGACTTAATTCTTTGTTAAACTACACATATTTACCCGTTACATGCTAACTTCTGCCTTTGGCCCACTAACATTCACATGGCCCCACACAGGGCGGCAGTGATCTTCACAATGCCAATAATAGGATAGACATGGAATCCCATGACCACCTATTAAGTTGGACAAGACTTTCAATGGCCTTGTGCCTCTTCAACATCAGGAATCCTTGCGAACTGGATCTTGTATGACTTGCATTTAAACTCAGAGTTCAAGAACATAAACACCCCAGCAAAGAAACAGAGAGGACATTTGAAGCACCTAATAAACCACAGCGTCTAATCAATTACTGGGTTATTCAAAGCGCATTGAGTCCCGTGATTGGGACGAAATGAGAATCATGGGACAGAGTGCGACTCCAGTGGCCAGGATGGACATGTCCGCAAGCGAATAATGGGTAGGAAATGGAGAAGATCTAGCCGCAAACCAACACAGGGTGGTAGAAAAAGGAAATAAGAAGAATATAAATGACTAAAGGGAATTGGAGGAAATTTTGAGATGGTGTGTGAATTGCATTTATTCTTTATCAACTGCAAATACAGTCTTAAAGGGTTAGTTCACTTCCAGAATAAAAATTTCCAAGATGTTCATGTCTTTCTTTCTTCAGTTGAAAAGAACTTAAGGTTTTTGAGGAAACATTCCAGGATTTTCCTCCATATAATGGACTTCAATGGGGATCAACAGGTTGAAGGTCTAAAATGCAGTTTCAACGCAGCTTCAAAGGGCTCTACACGATCTCAGCCGAGGAATAAGGGTTTTATCTATCAAAACGATTGGTTATTTTCTGAAGAAATAAAAATTTATATACTTTTAAACCAGAAATGCTTGTCTTGTGCTAGCTCTGCGATGACTTCACACATTACACAGTTACGTTGAAAAGGTCATGTATGGTTACTTCTTTCTCTGTGTACTCCAGCTCAAAAAGAAAAATCAAATTTTTTCAAAATGGTTTGTGTGGTCAAATGGCTGAGAAGAGGCTCAGTTTGAAGGGTCACAGTGAGGCCTTAAGTTTCTTCCCTCAGTGCAATGTTAGTCCACACCTTTACTAGGCCAAAACTCTCAACTCTACGAAAAATACAATAAATAAGACATCTGAAAATATAACAAAACTGTTCTTCTTTTTTTTGATAACTGAATAACTTGCTGATTTAATTACCTAAACCTTCTTTAGAAATAGTAAAAAAAAGCAGCTCTACTGCTACAATTAAACACCAAGTGCAATGTGACTGAAGGGAGCTGTGAGACTCGCACAGATGCTTTTGAAAGATCTTGCATAAACAACCTACCACTGGGCTTTTGTAACATTACAATCTCAACAATACATTTTACTATTAATGTAAATATACTGCATTGGTTCAGTAGCCAACATTCAGATCTACAACCACTCAGGAAATTTTAAACCGCCCTGTTCTGTTAATTCCACACACACAGAAAAAAATCCAGTATTATAACATGATTTAATGCCTTCACATTATTCAAAACCCACACGACTTTCTTTCTCACGTGGAACACAAAAGAAGGATGTTCTTGCTGCTGCTTTCCATACAGTGAAAGTGAGCAGAGGCTGTCAAAAGGCACGTCTATAGGCCAAGCATCACAAACAATCTGTACCATAATCACTACTAAAGCCTTACAATATTTGTGTGAAGAACAAATACAAATCTGAATCTTTATTTTTGGTTGCCTTTTTAAATGTGCATTTATTTCTGTCTATTTTGGTCTGTTATTGAATCAAGGCTTCAAGGACTTGGTAATATGTGACCCTGGACCAAAAACCCACTATAAGGGTCAATTTTTTTTTTCATCTAAAAGCTGAATAAATAAGCTTTCCATTGGTTTGTTAGGATAGGACAACATTTAGCAGAAATACAACTACCTGAAAATCTGGAATCTGAGAAAAATCGCCTTTAAAGTTGATATATGTACAGTAGGACATGTACAAAGTATTTTCATGGTACATGATCTTTACTTAATATCCTAATGAAATCAATAATTTTGACCCATACAATGCATTTTGGCTATTGCTACAAATATACCCGTGCTACCCAGGTTATGTGGTCCAGGGTCACATATGGACACATTTAAGGTGCTTTTTCATTTATAAAGCTCAAGAGTCAACAGCAATAGTGCCCATTATGGAAAAGCATTCAGGACATTCATCAATTTTTGTGTTGTGTGTGCGTGTGTGTGTGTGTGTATTTGACAGAGGAAAGAAAGTGAGGTGTGGAACAATGCGAGACAATGTGAGGGTCAGTAAGAGATAACAGAATTTTAATTTGTAGTCGAATTAGTCCTTTAATTCAAGGTAAACTACACTATTTGTGTCAGCAAGATTTTTAATGACTTTTAAAGCTCTAACACTTATTTATCTAATTAAGGAAAAAAAAAAAAAAAAAAAAAACTCTTTTCTACTTAAACTGGTGATGGCAAAGCCTGAATTTCAGCAGCCATTACCCCAGCCCATTTCTTATTATTGTCAAGGTCAAAAGCGTTGTTGCTGTTAATATTTTTGTGGAAACAGTGATCTTTTTTTAATGATTCTTTGACAATTAGAACGTTTAATGGGAGCCAATGGGCTGAAGGTCCAAATTGCAGTTTCAATGCAGCTTCAAAGGGCTCTACACAATCCTGGCTGACAAAAATCTAGCGAATCTTATCTACTGAAACGACTACTCATTTTCTTAAAAAAAAAAAAAAAAAAGA